>PVKN010010087.1:0-23002 GCA_004027915.1 Capromys pilorides
TGCAGGGCGGGCTGGGGCCGCACACACCTCCGGAGCGGTAGCCAAAGCTGCGTCCAAAGGAGCCAGAGCGGAAGGCCCCGCAGACGCTGTGGCTTCCGAATCCTCCTGTGAGGCCGCGGTAGCAGGAGATGCCGCGGTAGGGGGCGGCGGTGATGCAGCAGCGGCCTGGCCGGGGCCCGCAGGCCGAGGCGCAGCTGAACATGCGTCCCTGGAATCCATTTCCACACGTCATGGTGTTTCTGAAGGTGTGTGCTGCAGCGCGAAGGACGGGAGTTCTGGAGCCCTGGTGGAAACTCCGATGTGCACCTCAGCTCACCTCAGTCCTATTTATGCTGGGGTTGTGAAGGGCCTTGGCTCTGAGGATGGGTTGGGACAATTGAGCTTTATGGGCTTGGGCGGTTAGAGCTGTGCCACACAGCTCCAGAATATGCTTTAATGGTGGAGTGGTCCGCACCCTCCTCTCTTTGTACAGCGCGCCAGCCCAGTAGCCCTCGGGGGACTCAGCATGTTTCATCTTCAAAGTGCCTTGCTGGCAGGGCATGCACCCTCTTAGGCAGGGGGAGAGGGATGGATGGGCCAGCGGGGGAAGGGGCAGTTGCCTGGAGAGTGGTGCGTGCGTGCGTGTGTGTGTGTGTGTGTGTGTGTGTGTGTGTGTATGTGTGTGTGGGTATCTCTGAGGAAAGAGCAGGGTGTTAACAAACAACATCTGGGCATTTCCAGTGCACGGTGACTGAAATGCTGCTAAATACACATCTGGATTCCCCCAACCATGGATGCTGCCAAGGGCTGTTGAGAAACACTAGAGTTTCCTACCAGTAGAGCAGTCAGCAGGTTGTCAGATATTTGTCTTTTATGTCTTTTCAACTTTCATTAGGAGAGTTTCAGACAGAGGGGAGCTGAAATATTATAACAAAGGCAAAAGATACTTTCTCTAAATTCAACAACTGTTATAATTAGCTAATATTTGCCCTGGTACTTGGCAGTTTCAGAAAATGTAGAAGGTAATCCTTAAACGCTTCTGCACATATTTGTGTGTGTGTGTGTGTGTCTGTGCGTGCACGCGTGTGTCTGAACCCTGGACCTTGCTGAGGCAAATTCTCTGTCCTTTGGCTATACCATAGCCCCCACCCCTTCAGCACACCTTCTTTCCTTCCTTCCTTCCTTCCATCCTTCCTTCTTCCTTCCTTTCTTTTTTTAAAAATGTGTTTAGTACAGGGTCTACAGGGTCTATACTACACAGATCAGACTCATGGTGATCCTCCTGCTTTCAGCCTCCCAGAATACATTTCTGAAGATTAAAGAGACTAATATTTTTTCATGCCAGAAAATTAACATTAATTGCAAAGAATCACTCACTATTTGTTCCATATTCAAGAGTCCTATTGTCCTGAAATTTAAGAAAGAATAGATTATATGGATCTAACCTATGCTTCTCTCCTTTGTATTTTCCGTGAACTGGAGAGTTAGATCCAAAGCTGGGCTATAAAATGTGCTGGGCAACAGGTAAATGTGGCTATTTAAGTTTAAATCAATTAAAAATGAATAAAATACCTAGTTCCTCAGTTGTGCTACCCATATGTAAATCCTCCATTGGTACATGTCATTTGTGCCTACTTTATTGGAAAGTACAGATACAAAGCATTTCCACCGTCTCATAAAATTGTTGGGTAGCACTGGGCTAGGGCCTGACTAGTTTCAAGTTACAACTTTGGGGCAGAATAGTTCATAAGAGACAGTATATAACACTTGCTCTGTCAGACTAGGAAGTGCAAAATGTCAGGTTAGTGATGCTAAATTGAATCACCTGTATGTTTTTCTCCTTCTAATTAGAACTCTCTAGGGAAATAATACAGCCTATTTTGATAAGAGAATATTTCTTTGTTATTGGTTACCTATTATATGATCCTTTTTTTTTTTTGTGGAACCAGGGGTTGAACTCAGGCTTTTGTGTTTGCCAGGCAAGCACTTATTCTACTGAGCTATTTCCTCAGCCCTTGTATGATCATTGTATGCTTGTTTTTATGTTAATCCTATGAGATATGCACTCTTAGCCCCATTTTACTGTTGAGGGGACTGAGGCTCTCAAAGGTGAAATAGCTTGCCCTAAGTCTTCCAACTGATAAGCAGTAAAAACAGGAAATGTGCTGCTTTCTCACCTATAAGCTTTGATGACTCCTGTATTTCTTAATCCCTGGAAAAGTTTAAAAGGGTAGAAGCTGTTGTTTGAGTGGGGATATTTGTGGATTTAGGGTGGGAGAGTCAGCTCAAGGAAGATGAACAGAGCCTGAGAGGGCTAGGGTGGCTAGATCAGGAGAAACCATGAGATGTGTGGGGGATTTGGGCAGTGGGAGGCTGTGTGGAACAAGAAAGGGGATGGGTGACATAGTAGTTTGCATGCTTCTGAGGTGCTATAATTATACTAGTCCTTTTGCTCACAGAACATCCCTACCCCAATAGAGCAGTCCTAGAAAAACTGGTTGATAAAGCACAGAAATTTGTACTAAATTGAAGAGAAAGCTGGGTGCAGTGGTGCACACATGTGATGCCGTCAATCTAGAAGGCTGAGGCAGGAGAACTGAAAGTTTGAGGCCAGCCCAGGCAATTTAGTGAGACCCTTTCTCAAAAATAAAAAAGAACTTGGGGATGTAGCTCAGTGGTAGAGTGGCTCAAAACAAATAAAAGAAAACACAGACAGAATTCCAGGCCAGCCAGCCAGCCAGCCAGCCAGCCAGCCAGCCAGCCAGCCAACCAATCAACCAACCGAAAACTGAAGAGAGAAGAAAACAGCAGTAAAATGTCAGGGCTCACTGAGACTGGACCAGGGCGCCAGAGCAGCCTGAGGGAGGAGTGGGGTTGGGGGAATGGAAAGAGCATGATGGAGGACACTAGACTGCAGGCTCAATGTGTCTGTGAAAACGTTCACAGTGTTACCTGTGACAGTACAGACAAACTGTGTCAACCCTCTGCTTATCCCAGAGGTGGGTGTGGAGTCTGCTGTCACTTCATGCATTCTGGGCAGCTGGGCAGCACCTCCAAAGCTCTTTGTACTTCCATCTGCAATTCTGGACACTGCCCACAATTGAGCAGCAGTGTCCCCAGCCAAGCAGCTGTCAGGGTGTCCCCACGAGCACTGAGTCAAGGTGCGTCCCACACACTTACCTGTCCTGCCAGTGGAAGTCCTTACAAAATGGCCATGTGTTAACTCAAGCTAATTACTAATGGCTGGACCTTGCTAAATGACTTTTAAGATGCAAGAAGCAATTTGAAACAGGATGTAAAGAAACTCAAATGGGAAGTTTAGGAATTATTAATTGACACTAATATCTGAAGACCTGAAAGAACTGAAGGAACCACCACTCTACGGTTTTGGCCCTGGAAGTGTAAAATTAATATATTTTAACTTTATGGTAAAATTATTTTACTAAAATATGTCAACACACAGAAGAATGTGTAGGTGACACGTCTATACCCTAAGGAGGGAAACAGAACACACCCTTTTCTTAGGAGCTTCTTGTGGATTGTACTTCACATCGATTGTTCCTTTCTCCTTCCTGACCTGGGTTGACCTCCCACTTCTGGATGTCTGTGTTTAATGATTTTTCATTTTCTTTATAGTTTTAGAATCAGTTCATATGTTCTTCAGTGATATAGTTTGGTTTTTCATTTTTTATTTTATTAAAAAACATTTTTATTTTCAGTACTGGGGCTCAAACTCAGGAACTTTCCACCACTGAACTTCATCTCCTGCCCTTTTCTTTTGAGATGGAATATCACAAAGTCACCAGGCTGGCCTTGAACTTGAGATTCTCTTGTTTTAGTCCAAACAGCTGGGGTTAGATGTCTGCCACTGGGTCCTACAGTTTTCCTATGTCTGAGTTTTCTATAAGTAAATGGAAACATATTGTAGTATTTTCTTTCTTTTGCCCAAGTTTGCCTCCCATAGCTGGTCTGTGTTGTTTTTATTTTTCTATCCTGATAGACTCAGGGATACTTCTGGAGTTCTAGATTATGAACAGAGCTGCTATAGATGCTCTTTTCTTATTTTTTCTTACATCTGTGAGTGTTTCTAGGGTATATTCTTATTTCTTAAAGTTATATAAGAAGTACATTTTTTTTTGTGTAGAAAACTATTTTGGAAATCTTCTAACTTTATATCTCTCAATGCTCAGCTTACTCTAGACCATCCTAATATTCGCCCATGCTTTAACCATGTAATTTATACAATTACCTCTGAGGCTGATGTTTTTACACACTGAGGTCTTGGAAAGTTAAGAGATTTATTCAGGTGTGAGTTAGGGACAGCTGGTGCTCAGAGCCTGGTGTCCTTGATTGATACAAAGGAAAGGGTAGGATGGATGCCTTGCATTGCCGTTCACCCACCATCTGACTTCAATGACAATAGCACACAGCAACAGTGTTCGAGTCACACACAGCCCCACCCCCACCCCCACACACACCCATGCCCTGTTCAAGGCCTTGCAGGACGATCTCAGAGTTCAGGGCCAGAAGTTGGAGCACTCACCCTTTTTCCTGGTAGAGGGCAGATGGAGATCTGTTCTACTCGGGAACCAAAATGCTAACTCTGCAACATATCAGTACATATGCGTATTATATTGTGGATGCAATTCAAGGGCTTGGCACACAGTAGGTGCTCAGTAAATATTTGTTAAATGAATAAAGTGAGTACCAGCTACATAGTAAATGCTGAATAATGGAGCCAACAAAGCTTGGTGCCTAATTGTGCAAAGCTTTGTGGCAGGATGGGGTGGGGACCAAATGAAGCAGTCCGTCTGTCATGGAGGTGGGGCTGGAGAGGGTGAAGTTTCTTAATGAGGGCCAAAGGAGGGACAAATCTGTCCTTTAGCACAGTGAGCCATCCAGTGAAGGCAGGGATCCTGAAGAGCTTGAGGCAGAGCTGGGATGGGGTATGGGGCTGGAGGAAGTGTGGCTGCAGAGACAGTGGAGGAAAACTGCAAAAAGAAAGGGGAGTTTGTGTGTGTGTGTGTGTGACTCCAGGAACAGAATAGCTGAGGTGGATAGGGAAGGGGAGCAGCACTGAGAACAAAGCATACCAAAAGAGGTGAGCAACCTCAGCCCTATGTTTGTATCAATAAACTCCTGAGGGTAGGGACGAAAACTGGAGAAGCACAGGGGTTCAGCCTGGTTGGCAGGATTGACCTCGTCAGGCAGGGCTCCTAAGCCAAGTTCCCATTCTATCTGTGCTTCCCTTGAGGGCCTTTGGCCCATTTGCCCAATGGAACTCCTTTCTGGTAAGTTCGAATAGGTAAACTGGTGAGTGACCCAGCCTGTCTTGGCTGAAGAGGCAGGGCTCTGATGTAGCCCTCTCCCCAGCTCACCAACCCACCCACCCCACTTAGACTGGATCTGAGGTCATCAGTAGCTCACCAGGCACTCCACCACCCCTCAACTTCTCTCCTTGGAGTCTGGCCTGCCCTTGCTAAAGAAAGAAGAAGCTGTAAAGTTAGAAAGGCCATGGACTCTTGGGCAACCACAAGCCCAGCATACAGCTGTTTTGGATTCTCCAGATGTGGACCCCAAAGGCTGCCTCACAGTCTGGAGTTTCAAGCAGTCTCAAGTCTCAGGGATGAGATTTGGCTCTGTTTCCCATGTCCCTGTCTCAAGTTGCTTAATTCCTCTTCCTTCACTGTCACAGTGTCTCATGATCCCTTCCACACCTGTAAGGGCCCTTGGGCTCCTCTGCTGCCCACTCCCTGACCTTGCCTCACCCTGTCCTGCTTTCTGAAACGTCTCCAGGCACACCTACTCACTGACACTGTTCTGCTTGCCTCCTTACTGTCATCCATCCTCCCCCTTCATCGGGAACCTTCCTTATCTTTTCCCTAGCCCAGCTAGATTTCACATTGTCTCAGAGAGGACACCAGCAGTAGGCACTGTGTTCCTCAGTGTCTGGAGATACATCCAAAAAGCAGCCCTCTCTAGACTTCCAGCTTTTCTTTTTTTTTTTTTTTTTTTTTGCTTTGAAAATTAATTTATTTTTTTTTTCATTTTATTTTAAAGAGTAAAAACAGCAGAAACAAATATAGAAAAACAGTAACAAGTAAGAGTACATATAGTTCAGAATCTCAAAACAAGAACAAAAAATTTAACAATGGTTGTATTATGACTTCCAGCTTTTCTATGTGTGTGTCTCCCCTGTTACACTGGGAACTCTGATCCACATTTCCTTCCTCTGCATAGTAACTCTTCCACCCCAAAATTAAGGCAATATTCAGCATATACTTGAGTCCTGAGGGCCACAGAATCCCTGAATGCCTTGCCAGGAAGGTAGTATCTACTCTTAGTGGTTACGCATGCATCCTGGGGAATGTACCTCACAGGATTTCTATAGAAGCAGAATGAACTTATGCAACTTTGAACAAAGATTTCCTAATGTTAAGTTGTCCAGTTTACTATTCTATGAAGGAATCCCTTGAAGTAAGGTCCACTAGGGGTGACAGAGGAAACCAATGTCCAAAATAGAGGGTTTTCTCATTTATCCTGTCTCCACAAACAAGTTGGCCAGTCCAGAGGGCTACCTTTTTTTTTTTTTTTACTTGAAGCTGCTTAAATGGAAAGGCCAAAGTGACACTATTTTAGGAACGTGGATACCTGTCCTCCCTCTAGGAAATTCCTCCTCAGTTTCAACTTTAATTTCTCTAGTTGCATTGAAACCTTGCCCCATCTTGTTCTCTTTAGAGTTCCATTATAGTCAGGTTGGCACAGCCCCAGCCCTCAGCCCCATGGTTCCTATCCCCTTGCTGCCAACCAACCAAGCAGAAGATTTTAGGGTCAGGTAAAAAGCAAGATGAGTAAAACATGATACTGTTTGATTCATAACCAAGATTTTATGATAATCTGTTAAGGTTAAATAGTAAATACAAATTTATGAATTAATCACTGATTACTGGCTTTTCAGATTATTCACTGTTTCTGTTTTCTACTAGTGTGATTGCTCAAGGACTTATGACAGTTTTCTTTTCCCAAGATAAATGGTTCTCTACGGATCATCCTTAGGGAGTCAAGCTGTACTGGAAATTAAGGAAAGGTCATCTGAATTCTTTCCAGGATGAAGAGAATAATCTGGTGAAAGGTCTCAGTCCTTCCCTCCCTTTCCTTCCCCATGTGCAGGGCCACCTGGTAGAATAATAGTAAAAAGCATTCATTGGGCACTTGTTTAGTTATTGCTCATTCATTCTTTTATTTAACTTTTCTACTAGTCCTGTGAGATAGGTCCTAATAATAGTCATTGAACATAAGTGGTTTAGATACATGGGTGGATATATTCTATCAATCCTGCCAATACAGACACAACAATAGCAGGCACAGCAGCAGCAGCAGCAGCAGCAACAGCAATAACAACAACAACTACCAAAACAACATACGTGACTAAACACTTGGAATATGACAGGATCAGTTCCAAGTGCTTTACATGGACTGGTTCTTTTAATCCTCACAACAAATTTATGAGACTGGGTATATATTGTCCCCATTTTACAAATCATTAATGATATACAGAGAGGTTGAATAATTACCTCATGTTACAGAGTCAGAGAGTGGTGCAGCAGGAATTTGAAACTCGGTAACTTGAAACCTGGGGTTTGTATTCTCAAAAATTTGCCATGCATGTATTTCCATTTTTTTAAGTTATTGCTGCATTAAGAATGAATTTTACACATTTTTAAAGATTCTGTACATCCACCCATACACATCATACGCAAAAGGCTATGTAACAATGGTTATACACTTGAAACAATGGGAGGCACTCTGATTTTTCTATTCTACTCTATTTGATTCTGTTCTAATCTATTTTATTTATTTATTATTTTTTGGCAGAACCAGGGATTGAACTCAGGCCCTTGCATTTACCAAGCAAGCGCTTATTCTATTGAGCTATCTCCCCAGCCCCTCTAATTCATTTTAGTAAAATAAAATTCTGGCCACTCCTGTTAGTGGGTCACAGTGTGAACTCTGAAGAGATGTTGCCCCTGGGCTAACTGCCCCCTGCAGATTATGATAAAGCTACCTTCACTATGCTCTGGAACTTACTTATCATGCAGACACCTTTGAATCTCTGAGGCAGCAGTGCGAGACATCGTTAAACCATTTACCAGGAGAGAGAAGCACCTTATTACCAGGCCACCAGAGCTCGGCTAGGGAGTGTCTTGGTCCTTACCAAGCCCTCGTTAGTTCAAGGCCTACACTGGGTAGGCAGCACATGTCATTGTGACCTGTTCTGATGCCTGGCAAGGTGATTGCCCATCTTCTGTGTAGGAGAGGAAGCTTCAGGGTGTATAGCATAGAAAGCACTGGGGATCAGGGTAACAGCCGCTCTCGTATATCTCTATTAGATTTCATGTTCTGTAACTGTGATGTCCACTCCAGACCTTGAAGGAAACACAAAAGCCTGAGGTGAGAGGAAGACATTTGACCTTTGCTGGGATCTTGTTGGATATAAGTGTTGGGCTTTCCTGGGTCCAGAGACCCAGCATGCACCTCCTTTCCCAGGCTTATGGAGGGTCCTGAGGAGAAGATTGACTCCTCTTGGGATAGGCTGGCTAAGGTGGCCTGAACTGGGTGCCAGTGAGGTGCAGATGGGCATCTGTCAGCAATAGCATGTATGACTGCAGGAAGAATAGCCTGCGAGTGTAGAAGTAGGGATAGGGAGGAGGTATGGGAGGTGTTGGAGAAACACACACACACACACACACACACACACACAGAATATGTTCACAGCAGTTTGGGAGCAGGTGTGAAGGTGTTGGCTTGGTGGGCTGGTGGGGGTTATTGAGTTGCAGAATGAGAGCAGAGTTAAAGAAACCCATAAGCACAGCCCAAATTCTGTACCATCTGATCTCACGCTGGTCCAACCTTCAGGTGCCGGCCCATTCAGCACCAGGGACAGCAGCACTAACTTCCCCAAACGGGGTGGACCCGGAGCGCAGCCCCGCCTCGCCCCCCACCCCCACCCCTCGCACCCCTACCCTCCCACAACCCTCGCTCCAGCTTGAATCGCCACCCAGTGTCTCCCAGCCCCTAAATTTCTGTGTATTAGGAGATGAGGTGGGTGTGGGGGAAGTGAGCTGGCCCTTTGAAGAAGAAAATTGTGCAGTTTTGGGCAAAGGCCACAAACATCTGGCCTCAGCTGGGCACCAATTAAATACATTTAGAGAGGAGGGACAGCAGCTAAACAAGCCAAGCCCATAAAAGGCTTCTAATTGCTCCTGACCACGAGGCTCTCCATATATAAAAGGCCCGTAGACATCTGTGAAGGAAACAGCTGAACCCACGTCCACTGCACCCTCCATTTGGACGTCTCTAAGTCAGTCTCCTGTCCCCACTGAAAGCATCATGACTTGTGGATCCTATTGCGGTGGCCGAGCCTTTAGCTGCGCCTCGGCCTGCGGGCCCCGGCCAGGCCGCTGCTGCATCACCGCCGCCCCCTACCGCGGCATCTCCTGCTACCGCGGCCTCACAGGAGGATTCGGAAGCCACAGCGTCTGCGGGGCCTTCCGCTCTGGCTCCTTTGGACGCAGCTTTGGCTACCGCTCCGGAGGTGTGTGCGGCCCCAGCCCGCCCTGCATCACCAGCGTGTCCGTCAACGAGAGCCTCCTCACGCCCCTGAACCTGGAGATCGACCCCAACGCGCAGTGCGTCAAGCACGAGGAGAAGGAGCAGATCAAGTGCCTCAACAGCAGGTTCGCTGCCTTCATCGACAAGGTGGGTGTCCTGCCTCGCACCCTTCCTGAGCCCTTGCTCATGGGCCCCACAGGGGCTGGCCACGGAGCAGGGAGCTAGCAACAGAAAGATCTCTGCCTCAGTGAGAACACACAGGGGAGGGGAGAGAAACACACACCCAGCCCACACCCCAAACACAAACAGGGCAACACAGACCCAGAAATCCCCCAGACAGTTAAGAGAAGCAGAGCTTGAGGACAAGCTGCCACTCAACTGGGGTGGCACGGGCTAGATGGCAGGAAGTGCTGGATCCGTGTAGCTGCTGCTGCTGCTGCTAGAACTGGGGAAGCCAGGCAGCCCCAGGCTCAGGGCTGTGTTTCCTGGGAAGGGTAGGGATGCCTGGCCATCATGGGCATGGGGGAGCGGGTCAGGGTACCTCAACTGCCACACGTGACCTGGGACCTCCTCTGTCTTGCACCTGCCCCCATATCCCAGTCTATGGTCTGAGTCTGGGTGCACATCCTGAGGGGCTCCCACCTCACTGGCTTCCAGGAGGAGGGCTGAGATCTAGATGGCACCTGACAGTTGCCACTTGACAAGTGCCACTTGGCCCTACCTGCTTGGGTAACTCAGCTCACCTGAGCTAGCACTAGCAGAAGCGACCCAGAGCCCACAGCCCCCCTCTCATTGCCCACCGAGCTTCAGGACCAGGGTCCCTTTCCCAATCACTCCCAGGGCTGGCCCTGGAGCATCGGGCTTTCTTTGACCTGTCCTTCCCACCCTCTGTGCAGGTGCGCTTCCTGGAGCAGCAGAACAAACTGCTGGAGACCAAGTTGCAGTTCTACCAGAACCGCGAGTGCTGCCAGAGCAACCTAGAGCCGCTGTTTGAGGGCTATATCCAGACACTGAGGCGGGAGGCCGAGTGTGTGGAGGCTGACAGTGGGAGGCTGGCTGCTGAGCTCAACCATGTGCAGGAGGTGCTGGAGGGCTACAAGAAGAAGTGAGTGAGATGCCCAGGGACAATTTAGGGGGAAACTCAGTGAAAGCTCCCTGAGCCCAAGAGCTGTTGGATCCATGCCTGGGATCTGTGAATTGTCCCACTTCCTCTAAGCCAGGAGGCACCAAGAAGTCAGAAGCCTGTAGACGGAGGCTGACCTTGGCTACTGACATCATTTCGGGTCACTATTGCTCTCTCCCAGTTTTCATCTCTCAGGCCCTGAAGAATTTGTGTTCTCCCATTCCCTAAGTCCAGTTCTTAAAGCCTCAATACTGCATTGAAGATTAGGGCCAAACAGGGCACTTGGTCCCTGTCTTCGGAGGATCATAGTCCACTGTGAGGCAGAGACAGCATAGTTATGCACATAGATGTTCAGTGACGGAGCAGCTTAATTCTTTTGGTTCAGCCTAGCATGGATATGGGGAAAGGGAGATCCCTATTACCAACAATAAAATTGGAGATGCAAAGAGAGTGCTCAGGGGTGAAAAGGAAAGATGGAGATCTGATGGGCCTGACACTGTAGCCCCACCTTCCCCAGGCCCTGTCCATAACTCTAAGGCTAGAGAAGTAGGGACAGGTCTGGCAATCAGGACCAGCTTCACAGCCAAGCTAAGACTATGCTGACAAGGCCTGCTCTCCCCTCCTCCTCAGGTACGAAGAAGAAGTTGCACTTCGGGCCACCGCAGAGAACGAGTTTGTAGCTCTGAAGAAGGTGAGTGCCCAAAGCCAGCCTACCCCTCGTGCCTCTCTGCCTTGCCCCTCTGGCCTGCCCCACTGCAGCTGAGCCCCTCAAACCCTGGGCAGCTGGCCTCACAGTCCCTTGCCATCCCACACAGGACGTGGACTGCGCCTACCTGCGCAAGTCAGACCTGGAAGCCAACTCAGAGGCACTGCTGCAGGAGATCGACTTCCTGAGGCGACTGTACGAGGAGGTGAGGGGCTCACAGCCACAGTGCACACATGTCTGGTTCTCATAGGGTCCTCGACTGCCCAAACCCCATAGGCAGCAACCAGGACTCCTGTGAGCCCAGGCTCCAGCAAAGGGGAGGAGCAAGAAGAGGAACAGAAGAAGAGGGAGAGGAATGGAGACCCCAAACTAGATCAGTTCAATGGGCCCAGAAGCTGAGATGTCAGGGACAGCTATGTGTCTTCCTCCATGCCTGGAGTGCAACAGAGGCCTCCATAGCACAAGACAACCTCAGCCCTGCCTGGGGCCCAGGGTTTTCTCTGGCATCTGCGCCTTGCTTGAAGTGGTTGGTCTAGAAGAGTGATGATAAAACTTTTAGAGACATGAGCCCTAACTACAACCTGAAACCTACTTATCACCTAGTGCCAGCACTACAACTAAACCTCAATAGTTAGGTTTTCATTTAGAACAAAAATGTATACATTAACATCTTTTTTCTTAACAGAAAAACAAATTAGCATTCACATTATAAGTTCGCCACCACTGGTCTAGGAGAACATACACAGGCCCCAACACCTACTCTGTCCTCTGGAGGGCACCTGGGACATTCCAGGAAGCAGCCTAGGGCCACATATACCCAAATAATTCTAGAAACAACGGCTTGAGGAGTGGGTGTTCTTGGGGGCTTTATTACAGAAAGTTATGTCATTTCATCATCTGAGCTCCAAACCCAGGAGGTGGACTACAGAGTACTGGATGGATTAGAGGCATTGGTGGTGCTGTGGGGAAGAGCCCACATAACTCAGGTGTCTTTCCACTTTCCCTTCTCCTGCAGGAGATCCGTGTTCTTCAGTCCCACATCTCAGACACCTCAGTCATCGTCAAGATGGACAACAGCCGAGACCTGAACATGGACTGCATTGTGGCTGAGATCAAGGCTCAGTATGATGACATTGCTACCCGCAGCAGGGCAGAGGCTGAGTCCTGGTACCGCACCAGGGTGAGTGGCTGAGGACACCAGGCTCCTAGACAGGTGGTAGGAGGGATGTGAGGTGTCTAACAGAAAAGATTTATTTTGCTGAGGACTCTGACTTCTAGAAAGGGAGCAAGGTCAGTTGTTCCCTGGTTGAAATGCCAGGACAGGGCTGCCCTATTGTAGTTGTACAGACCCAGCACTGTAGAACCTACATAGTTTTCACTGCTGTCCTGAACGAGTGGGTTGCTGCATCTTCCTGGATCTCACAAGCACCTGTACTTCCCCAGTGTGAAGAGATCAAGGCCACAGTGATCCGGCATGGTGAGACCCTGCGCCGCACCAGGGAGGAGATCAACGAGCTGAACCGCATCATCCAGAGGCTGACAGCTGAGATTGAGAATGCCAAGTGCCAGGTAGGGCTCACCCAGTGTCACGCAGCCCTATCTAAACCCCATCACTCTTTCTTCAGCCCATTTGCATGACTCAAGTTCCTGCTTGGGGTCACTCAGGGCGAGACCTTGTCTCTGGGTAGTTTCCAACTGTGTGGCTGAGACTGGACACATCCAGTAAGGAACCAGGAAACCCATGCAGCATAACCCACCTCGTTCTCTCTTGGCCCCTAGAACACCAAGCTGGAGACCGCGGTGACTCAGTCTGAGCAGCAGGGTGAGGCGGCCCTCAACGATGCCCGCTGCAAGCTGGCAGGGCTGGAGGAGGCCCTGCAGAAGGCCAAGCAGGACATGGCCTGCCTGCTCAAGGAGTACCAGGAGGTGATGAACTCCAAGCTGGGCCTGGACATTGAGATTGCCACCTACAGACGCCTGCTGGAGGGCGAGGAGCAGAGGTGGGTTTTGTAGTATTTTTGTTTTTGTTTTTGCTTTAACTTTCCCAGTTCTGCCTTAGTTTTCAGAGTGCCTCTCTCTCCTTCTGATACCACCAACATCTGTTTCCATTCCTTCCCATCCTGCAGCTGTACAAGAGTATTGTGTAAGTCCTTAGAGTGTGATCTAGCCTCTTCTGAGTTTATCATGCTTGCCCAGCCCCTCATGTGAAGTTGGTACCTGCTCTGAGTCTGATTTGCCTAGTGTCAATAACCAGTGATTTCTGTTCCCCAAAAGCCTGCTTCATTCCTGAGGCTACCTTCCTTGCCTCGTATATTTTCTCTCCCAGCCC
The DNA here is from genome assembly GCA_004027915.1 of Capromys pilorides. Classification (NCBI taxonomy): domain Eukaryota; kingdom Metazoa; phylum Chordata; class Mammalia; order Rodentia; family Capromyidae; genus Capromys; species Capromys pilorides. Next base: position 13,750 of record PVKN010010087.1, read on the forward strand.
TGATGCCATGTGTCCTTCAGGATTTCAGTTCTCTTTCTCAACTGGCTCTGGTTCAGCCTTATCCCAAACCCTGAAGTTCAGATGCAGCTGAATTCATATGGGAGGTTCCGTCCATTCCCACACATTTGTCGTAATTATAACATGTGTCCCAAAGTGGGTTGCCTGCAGCAGTGGGGCTGAGGTAAACAGAGTGCAGGGACGCATCCTGTGCAGCAGTTATGCCTTGTTCTCAGGGGTTTTTCTTATTCACTTGCTTCAGAGATGAGGGAAGAAGACACTGGTTATTCAGTTTCCAGTGGTTAGAAGGCAGCCATCCAACTCTAACTCTTTAGAGAAAAATCTCCAAAATTAAGGCTCATTGTTTGTGCTGGGTTTATTTCACCTATTTGGTCAGTTGATCATGCCTTGAGCTGCTATTCTCTTGTCACCTGGGCCACAGGCTTTGGGGTAGGATGGCAGAGGGTAGGATGCTGAGGCAGCATCCTGTATACTGGGGAGATTAGGAACACAGATGTTTAAGTGGCGGTGTAGGGAGACTTCCAAAAGAACTCAAGGAATTGTGTTGGAAAACTTGGAGGCAGTGGGTGATGGGACATGGGAGGCTTAATTAGGGACAAGATCCTTAATATAGTTGTAATAAGGCCTCAGGTTGGAAGTTGGAGCGGCCCATTGAAATAGCACTAGAAATTATGTGCGCCACCTATCCACCACATAATGCTTTTGGAGTAAAGGTGGAAGGAAGCTTTGGTGTAGTTATTTTGGGTAAGAGATGGTTTATTTGATGGTGGCTGCAGAGTCTTCCTTTATCTGAAGCCTGCTTGGCCAACCCTTTCCCACTGTGTGTTGGAGGCAACTCTGCTTGTTTCCCTTGGGAAGACAATGTTATGTTGGAGGAAATGCAGACTGTCAGAAGTCTAGTCTTTCTGCTGTCATTGGTCATTTCCCCTCTGGGCCTTGGTTTCTACACTTGTGAAATAAGAAAGTTGTTGTAATAGTCTCAGAACCTGTTCTAAGTGGGTTCCCAAATCCCATCTATCCCTTCACCGGTTATTTATTGAGCCAGATATTATTTTTAGGGAGTGGGGAATACAGATAAAGACTTCTGCCCTCCTCTAGGCCTACATTCCAGTGATGGCAGATTTAGGAGGTTCCCTCTGCTCCTTGTCAAAGGCACTTGTAATTCAACCAGAACCAATACAAAAGCTGTAGCAGCTGACAGTTCTTAAGTGCTTTCAGTGTGCCAGCCACCAAGTGCCTGAATATTTGACCAGATTTTCCTAGTGAGGAAGCCCAGGTCAGGAGGGTTAAGACTCCAGGTATAGCTGAGAGTACGGTATCCCCAGATAGTGAGTCCAGAACCCCCACAGTACTTTATTCCTGGCTTAATTATTTCTTGTGCCTCTTTCTTGGCAAGTTCCCCAAAGGAAGGGCCCAGATCTTACCTCACACCTGACTACTAGTCCCTGTGGCTTTCCCATGGCACTGACATGTCCCGTTTCCTCTCCTACAGGCTATGTGAGGGTGTTGGCTCCGTCAATGTGTGTAAGTAGTCCAAGTTGTCCCTTCTCTAGTGGGGGTGGCTTGAGGCACTTTGGGGAGGGAGAACTTGTTTCTGCTATGGAACTGCCTGGCCAGGGCCATGCCTGATGGCCACTGCCCATTCTTTCCCTGCTCAGGCGTCAGCAGCTCCCGAGGTGGCGTCGTCTGTGGCGATCTCTGTGCCTCCGGTGTTTCTCCTGCTGTCAACACCAGAGTCTGCAGCGCACCCTGCAGTGGCAACGTGGTGGTAGGCACCCCCAATGCCTGTGCCCCCTGCACTGGGATCAGCACCTGCAGCAGTGGCTGTAAGAAGTGCTAGGAGACTGCAGCTGCTGCAATCAACAGCCTCCCACTACCACCCTCCACCCAGCTAGAACCTCACACCACCACCACGAGTATCCCTCAAGCAACACCCCTCCACCCCCGTGTGCATACCTGCAAGCCCTTTATGCCTGCTGCCCTCTGAGTGCCAAGCAAGGGTGGGTATGCCCGGGTCCCTTTCTGTAGCCTTTCCTAGTAGTCAGCTTATTCTTCTGAGGAACCATTCTTTTTTTCTGCCTGTGTTTTTCTGGATTCATTGGTCCTGCCCGACCCCTTCCCTCAAACTTGAAGGCACAAGGCAGGTCTCAACATCTGCCCATCAGCACTTCAGGGAGTCTGACCATGTGCCTGGAATGGAGATGGGGAACCTGAACTGCTGCTGGTTTCCTCTAGCTGTGGGAGGGATCAGTCTCAGGGAAGGTGGGTACTGTCCTTCCAGGGCTGCCTGCAGAAGCTTCTAAAAAGCCAATGACTCAGCTCCCTGCATGTTTGTCTTTGTCTCACTCTGTGTTTCTAATAAACTCATTGCAGCAAATCAAACCTGCCTCCACAGAGTCTGGAAATTGCCCTTGCCCTGCTGGGATAGATGCTCCTTGGGATCTAGCCGTCCCCCAAGTGTTTTTAGTAGATGGGAAATTCCCCCCATTCAAGAGCCTCCCCACTGGTCTGGAGCTACCTAGCCCCTGTGGAAAATGGCTGCTGACTCTTGGGCCAGAAGTCCTGTCCTGTGTACCCTGGGTTTCTTTAACCAGGAAGTCTGAGTGACAGCTCGATGGGCATCATGGGCTGGGTAACTTCTGGAGCTGGTCTGTGCCTTTTGTAGTATTACTGTCTTCCAGCCATTAAATGCCAGCAGCACTCACTGTCCCTTCTTGTGACAACCAAAGACATCTCTAGGTGTGGCCAGATGTTCCCTAGGGATTTTGTGCCTCTTCTCTCCAAGGGCATTATTGGAATAGAGGTGCCACATGAGGCATTGTGTAGGGGCACACATAGAAGAAATGATTGAGAGTGATTCTGTGGGGAACAACTGTGCCAGGCTGAGTCGCAGGAGAACTGGGCTGCTCATCAGCATCCTGACTGCCACCACCACACAGGTGACTTGAGGCACTTGTTTCTACCCTCCGAGCTCCTATCTCATCTATTGGAGTGGGAGAGAGGTTAGACCATATGCCTGAAATCCCTTTGAGCTCCCTGAGTGGTGGTGCTGCCTCATACCAATTTATTGGAGTGCTGGTGCAGCCACTTGGCAGTTCTGTCATCATGGGCAGTCGCTCATCCTGGCTGGGCTTCACTTTCTTCACAGCTAAGGAGGGATGAGGACAGCAAGCTGTAGGAAGGGGTTACAGACAACCATGGAGTCAGAGGCAGCAAGGCAAAGTAAATGACAGAAAGGAATGGGGCAAAGAGTGGAGACACCAGAGAGAAAGGACGACTATGGCAGAATATCAGGAAACCGATACATAAAGGTCACTTTATCTTTGTGTCCACGTCCCCAAGATCTCTGAGGGTGTGCACCACCGAGAGTACATGCTCCTGCTTGCATCCAATCTCATTTGCACTGCAGTTTTGTTTCCCTTGCTGGGCTTGGGGCACTATGACACCTCCTCTAAAAACCTTGTATGATCAAAAACCCTTCCTCCTAGTGGATGGAGCAAGTCACGTACCCTACTGGGCTATGATTCCTGCCAGTCTCTCAGTGATAGATTCTTCTCATAATCCCAGGACTTTAGCAGACCCAATACTTCTGCCTGTACTGCAGCTCTGAGCTAGTCTCACTGGTCTTAGCTTACTACCTTAGCTTCTTTTGCTTTAAAAAAGAATCTTACTCTTGTTATTTCTTGAGTGTCATGCTCAAATCTTTGTTTAGAATGTGAAGAATCTGGAATAACCCACCAAGACCCTCCATCCCATACAACAAATCACTCCAGAAGAAGAGTTTTGGAACAACATCTATCACTTCTCACGATTCTGTGGGCATTCTACGCAGTTCTTGTCCTTTGCGTGATGTTTTTGGTGGGAGGGTGACTGGCAGGTCAAAAGTGGTCTCACAGGGTTGTATTGGGTGCTGGCCACTAGCTGGGAGCTTTCAGAGGGGCTATTGTCCAGAATGTGCTTATCAGTGTCTCGGTAAACAGAGAAAGTCAATAGAAACAGCAGGACGGTGCTGTGAGAGCAGCTGTGGCAGTTCAGGGTGGCGATGGGCGGTGAAGTAGCTGCGCAGAGGTAGAGTCGGCTGGGACTATGGCTGGAGACAAAGCTGGGAAGGACAGTGCCAAGGCCAAGGTCATGTTGTGCTTTCAGAGAGCTTGGTTCAGGTGCTGGAGCTGGCAGGGAATGCATTGAAGGATCTCAGAGTCAAGCATATCACTCCACGTCACTTGCAGCTCACTATTTGTGGAGATGAAGAGTTAGATTCCCGCAACGAGGCAACTATGGCTGCTGGTGGTGTGATTCCTCATATCTACAAATCTCTGATTGGAAAGAAGGAGCAGCAGAAAATCTCTTAGAGTTGTCACTCACCCTCCACTGCCCTGTCCTTGTACTGTCAGCTGCACAGAAGACATCAGTGGGGACACATGGCATTTTTAAAAGCAGTTAAAGAAATGCATAGACCATGCTGCAAACATAAGCAAACACTGGTCTGTTCTTAGACACCAAGTTTGATAAAGTGCTTTTCATGTGGTTACATTTGTGTGGTGATTGGCTATGTTTCTCCCATGTGTTTTATTAAAAAAAATGGAGTTGATAAACCATTTTTTATAAAAAAATGAAATAGCAGAACCTCTGCGTAATGAAGGACCTGTGGCTGGGATATTGCTCAGTGGTAGGGCACTTACATAGTGTATGAAAGGCCCTGGATATAATTTCCAGTGCTGCAAACAAACAAACAAATAATAAATAGTATTTTATAGGCGCTATAGACATGGGGAGTACTCTATGACCTAGGCCTTTTCTCCAGCATCTTTCCAGTTCTTTCCTCATTGTCCCTACAGCCTTCAATGATTATCGCCCTGAAGACATTCAGGCTCAACTTGATCTCTTGTCACAAACCAATATCACAGGCTTTAGATTTTATTACAGCAACATTTATTACCAGATACCAATTTCTCTTGCATTGCTATAACAAGATACTCCCAAATACAATGTCTTAAGACAACACATATTTCAAGACTGTGTGGCTTGATGGGTGGATTTTGTGGTTGCTGTTTCCTATTGGCTGGGCCTCTGGGATGGCTAGAAGAGCCCAAATCGCTTCCCTTATATGGCTGGCCTTTGATGGTGACCAGTGGTCAAGAGCTCAGCTGCAGTGTTGGCTGGTGGGTCCTGTTCTTCCCCATGTGCTGACAGTCCTTGTAAGGCCTGGACACAAAAGCCCTAGAATGTCCCTCCACCCACATTCTATTCAACATTTCAAAGCAACTTCAGGGTCAGCTCAGGTCTAAGAGGAGGAGAAATAGCTCTATCTTTTCTATGAAGAGAAGCAGATACACAGAGGGGAGGAAATGTTAGGGGACTATTTCTGAAGAGACCTACCATAGAAATATTAAATGAAACAATTCAAATTAAAGTTTAAAGTACAGTGTGGCATGATAACATAGCAGCATTCCTAGCCTCTGAATAGAAGTAATGGAGCAAGATGGTAGGAAAAGGTTGATGGCCGGAAGTCTGGAGGCTTAGGCTCTTGCTCTGGCTTTGTCACCAAGAGTGTGTGGCCAAAGCCCCTCCCCTTTGGAACCTCAACTAATTTACCCATGTGATGATGATGATGATGATGATGATGATGATGATGATGATGTATGTGTGTGTGTGTGTGTGTGTGTGTGTGTGTGTGTGTGTGACACTAGAAGCTCATTGAATGTGCAGGAGCTTCAGCTGGTGTGCAGTGCAGGGCAGGTGCCAAGGGGCCATCACTCAGGAATTGTTACTACCACAGCTGGCCTTATGTGGAGCTTGTTAGCACAATGGCTCTGTTGGCCAGATGGCTCACCTTTCTTATCAACCAGCAGGAAACCTCCAGAGAAGAGGCAGTTGGCTCCCTGGGGACTGGGAAGCCTTGCAATTGGCCGGTATCTTCTACTACTGTAAGATGATGGAAAAGAGCCTGAAGTAGGATGATAAATGCCCTTAGATGGAGGGAGATTTAAGCATGGGATGGTAGGCAGGAGGGGACAGTGGGGTGGGCAGGATGGACTTAGGGACTCGGGACCAGAAGCTCTAATGGTTGGGATCTACAGTGTTCCTTGGGCTGGCCGCCACATGGTGGGAAATGCACTGTTATGGCTCGTATCTTAGCCTTGGGTGCTCAGCAGTGGGGCTTAGGAAGGTGACTGGGCTGTCAGGTGTGACAGCTGAGTTGCTGTTAGGAAGTGGTCAGAAGAGGCAGAGCAGTGTGCCTGGAAGGGTTTCTCTTCCTCTGCTTCTCTCTCTGTTTCCTGGCTGCCATGGTGTGGCAGTTTCTCCTCTGCTGTTCCCTTCTGCTTGCCTTGGAGCCTGCCAACCATAGGCTATAAACATGTGCTAAAATAAACCTCTTTTTCTTTAATTTGATGGCCTCAGGTATGGTGTTCCAGTGAAGAGAAAAATGACCAAAGCATGCATTATTAGTTTCCTCTAGCTTTCAGTAAATAACCACTCTGAGGTGTGGGTGATGTAAACAGTTGTCTGGGGTACTTCCCAGGGATCTGAGGGCTGCTCTTGCTGAAAACCCTGACTCTTCTTTTGGGTCTGAAGATGTCTGATGGATGCCTGGAATTGTTAAAAAGGCACCATATCTCTATCATCATGTTATGCCTGTTTTTTAATTTATTTTATTTTATTTTTAGGGAAGGGTCTACAGGGTGTTCAGGGTCTCACTACTAGATGAGACTTGTAGTGATCTGCCTGTTTATAGCCAACCCTAAATCTGGGATTACAGACATGTGCCACCACACCCAGTCTTAATTGCTGTCTCAGCATGCTCAGGTGAGGGGTGGGGCTGGCATGGCAGGCCCGGGGATCCAACTCCTGGCCCCTGCACCTGCTTGCAGGCACTTTAATCTGTTGAGCTATTTGGCTGGCCCTAAATTTTTTTGTTTGTTTTTTGGTGATACCAGGGACTGAAATCAGGATCTTGCACTTGCCAGGCAAGCACTTATTCCACTGAGCTATCTCCCTGGTCCTTGCCTAACTGCTTTGCTGCCTTAACCTTCCTGTCAGATTCAATCAGGTCTGCATGTAGATGTGATGCTCACCCATTGGAGATGTTACATATTCTCTCTCTCTCTCTCTCTCTCTCTCTCTCTCTCTCTCTGTCTTCCCTTTTTTTCTGGTCCCTGCACTTGTATTCTCTGTTAACAGTTACAATAGCTCATATGCCTGAAGTTTTTCAGTCTCAGATCCAGAAGGCTGGAATATTTTACACAGCATCATGTTGAGTGACTACACAAAAATTGAAAACGTTTAGGATAAGTCAAGACTGTGACCACGGAAGAAATGCCTTTGGGGATGGTGTCTTTGGTCAGTGGAAGTTTACAGCAAACCAATGAAAACTTGTTACTCTTTTTGTTCTGTAAACAATTCACTCAATTAATGTTGACTCCCTTCAGCTGAAGCTCCAATTCTCATGACCATCCCCCCACACACCTTGTTTGTGTACATGCTTGTAATTATTTTATTTTATTATATATTTTAATATATTTGGTACAGGGTCTCGGTACACAGCTTGGACTTATAGTGATCCTCCTGTTTTCAGCCTCCCCAGGGCTGGGATTATAGATGTGCACCACCATACCTGGACTCAGTGGCTGGCTCAGTGCGTCTGGGGGCGGGACTGGGGTGGCATGCAGTGCCTGAGTTGGGATTGGACCCTGGTCCCTGTGCTTGCCTAAGCAGGTGCTCAGTCTGTTGAACTATTTCGCCAGCCCTGCTTGCAATTTTTTGCTGCAGTCTCATTTCTGTTGTCTCAATCAAAAGATCATGTTGAGTTTTATACCTGGGGACTCTGCCTGGACAGTGTATGTTTGGGAGATCACATTGAGGCAGTGCTGAGCTGGCTTGAGTACCAGTCAATTGGCTCTCTATGTTAACTTATGTGTCTGTCCCAGGCCAAAGTGACTCGCCTGTTGAGCCAGTAGCTGGTATGCAAAACAGAGTGGTGGGGGCCATGTAGGCCTGTGTCCACGTGACATCAATGAAGGCAAGGCGCCACTGCAGCTGAAGGCACTAAATCTCACTCTGAATTCAAGGCAACAGCTGCCAACCTAGAGATAAAACAGTTCTCTCAGTAAACAAAGATTTACTGCTTGAAATGTCTTTGTTTCACTTTCTCCAGGTCTTGCTCACTTTCATGGTATTGTCTCAGCCTCCTATACTTCTCTGTGTGCCCCTGATATGTGATATACCTAATAACTAGTGGGCATTTTTGAGAAATCGGGTCTTAGGCGCAGAATCTCTGCCCTTCCTGGGCTCCTGTATTCACATTACTTTATCTGTTGTTTTTTATCCTTCACCAAACACTCATGTATAAGATTGAGAGACTGGCCAGACCCAAGGTTTGAGTTCCTCTGCAGCAGTGAACAAGCTTGTGCCGTGTTCTGACTTGTGTTACTATTTGTCTTTCAACCTCACAGACACCAGCTGTGTAAGTCTTGCTGATGTGTGCATCAAAGACCTCAATCTTTGCCTTGGGGGCTTTAAACCATTTAGAGCCAGAGTGGATCACTTATGGTACCATGCAGAGTGGAACAAAAGAGAAAAGACTATAGTCTCAAATTTTCCTCTGGAGAAATTTCTAGCAAGAGGGTACCCAGTTTGACTTTGTTTTTCTTCGTTTGATTTTCTTTCTTCAAAAAGCTAAAGGGAGTAACACTCTTAGCACCTTGTGGGAGCCCACTGGGGTGCATCTTGGGTGATTGATTAGCTTGTAACTATTCGTCCATGACTAAGCAAGAGATGGTTTTCTTTTCCACTGATGCCTGGCCTTCATAGTCTTTACAATAAAAAAGAAGACACAGACACAGGTCCTGGAGACAGCATCAGACAAAGTTTAATTCAAACTCACAAAGATAAATTGTCCCTGGAATTCCTGAAAGCAGTTCTGGTGAGGACGCTTGCAGCCTTTTCATGTTCTCATCAGGAATTTCTCCTGCGTCCTTTAATATCACTGAGCTCAAATATTATCTTATGGCCTCTAAATTTTATTCTTATTAAGTTTTCAAAAGTTGGTTCAGGAAACAAAGATTTTTTTTTTCAAGATGATTATATGTATTTTCTGCTATTTTTATTAATATTTTGATTACTTAGAAAACTGAATCTCCTTCTTCTTCTGGCCCAGCGGCCCCCGCGCCGGGTCTGTCCCGCCGCCGCCGCTGCGCCTGAACGGAACTGCTTCTTCTTCTGGCCCAGCGGCCCC
>PVKN010010088.1:0-23031 GCA_004027915.1 Capromys pilorides
GGTGGAGGAGGAGGAGGAGGAGCTTGAGGAGGAAGAGGACAAGGAGGACGAAGAGGATGAGGAGGAGGAGGAGGAGGAAGAGGAGGAGGAGGGCGTGTGAGGCGGGAAGGGGGTCCACAAGGCCTCTGACTGAACGGAGAGGGACAGGATGGCTGGGCGGGGGCCAGGGCCACAGAACCAGGCACTTCCAGGGACACAGGGCAGTGCTGGACCTTCAGCCACCCCGCAAGGATAGCCAGCACACTCACACAGTGTGCTTGTCCACAGGGCAAGGAAGACAGTGCCCGGTGTCCCTCGGAACTCCAGCTCCCATGTCAACATCCTGGGCTGTGGTGTCAGCCCCCCCGTGGCTGGCACTGAGATGTCACTGTGGGAAAAAAAATCGGGCTACAAAACACTTTAATATGATCCTATTTTTACTCAAAATAAAGCATTCTAAAAAGTTTCCCCAAAATGTATTTTTTTTTTTTTTTATCTTTTTTTTTTTTTTTTGGACCAGGGATTGAACTTAGGACCTTGTACTTGCCAGGAAGGTGCTTATGCTGCTGTGCTATCTCTCTGGCTCCCCAAAATGTTAATAGTAGTTATTTCACGGGTGATGGCCTCCTAAAACAACAACAACCACAACTACAACAACAAAAACCCCTGTCTCTTAAATATATTCTTGAATTGCTTGGACTGCTTTTAAATTACAAGTTAGGACGTTTAGCAAGAATAAACCACATCTTGTCCCTGTTTCTTCTTTGCATGAATAAAAAGAGTCTTACCTAGCATCATAAGAGGGTGTGAATTTGTGCATCTTCCAGGAAGCTAAATTCTGCCCTTTCTTAAATGTGGGTCAGGGCCAGGACCTCTGCGGGGTGTTAGGAGGAGGAACACAGCTCTGTCCTGGCTCTGGAGAGCACAGAGCGTGGGAGCTGTGATGTTGGATGGTGACAGAAGCGCATGTGACCACGTGTGATGCTATTCACTCTCAGCGTCCTATGAGCCAGTTAGCGAGGGCTTCCTTGCTGGGGCTCCATCCCCAACCCATGGGACACCTGCCTCAGAGTGGGCGCTCTGTGCTGCTGCAGAGGGGCCCCTGCTCCTCCTGCTAAGTGGTCTTGGGTGACACTGGTCTTACCGCTGTCCAGTATTGGCGACAACTGTGCTGGAGCCCTTGGAGCAGGCACTGCGCACCAGGCAAGGCCCCGGGCTTTCTCTGAGATGGTCTCGTTTAACACTTGGAAAACTTCACGAAGGGTAGGCTTTATTCTGTCCAATTTGTGGATGAAAACAAGGTCCGGTGAGGTTGGGTAACTTACCAAAGCCACACAGTAGTCAGTGGAAGGCCAAGGTCTGAGCCCCTTTCAGGCTGATTCCAAAGCCTAAGATGCTCGTCTGAGCCTGCCACCTCCTCATACTCAGCCCATGTTTCAGAGGTGGCTGTCACAGTTCCAGTGTCTCCTGTCCTCCAGGACTTTGCTAAGCTCCCATTATTAGGGAGTCCGTGCCCTTGCCTTGGAGCCCAAGGGGGCTGTGTCATGGCCATGACATTGGCTGTCCCTCAAGCTGCCAAGGGTATACCTATGACAACTGGAGCGGCAGGACTGCCTCAGTTTTCAGCCCCTGGCTCTGTTCTTTCTGGACCCCCAGGTGATACTGGGCAGAGCAGGGGCCCAGGGCCTTAACTTTTCTGTCTGGCTTGGGGCACAGCCTCGGGCAGTCTTGGGTCAGGATCTGGTCTCTGGACTTGGCTAGGGCTCTGGGCCCAGCCCACCGTCCTGCCTTCCGCTCTGCAGGGGTCAAGGGCTCCCCGGCGTGATGAACCCCGACCTCCAGCTTCCCCCTGTCCTTTCCCATGCATCTCCTCCAGTGATGCCTCAGCTTCTCCTCAGTGGCTGCTGCTCAGGGGACTCTTGTGACTCGGCCACTTGTTGATTCAGGATGACAGACACTGAGGAAGTGATGCATGTGACCTTGAAGGCAAGGTCATAGAGACCAGCAGTTTCCACAGTGTTGACTGGAATGCCAACCACCATCAGCAGCTGCAACTCTGCTATTCCCTTGCAGCCATGACTGGACGGGAACCAAAGGAGAAGCCCGTAGCTGGTTCTGCCCGCTGACCCCTTCCTGGATCCCAATCCCTGAGAATTCCTCCAGGAGCTACTTGGAGTCCCTGAGCCCTAGCTGATGTGGTACACCATAGTCCACGAAGGACACAGGTGGCAGGAGGGCCATGAGGAGGATCCTGATGGTCTCCCCTTTCAGAAGTGCAGACCAGTTCGCTGTTCGGTGAGTGCTGGGCATGTAGGTGGCACTTGGCCCACACCGTCCCTGTTCTGCTGTCCACCTGGGGTGGCTTGGACCAGTTCTAAGCTGCCTAGAAAGATGTGTGGCGGTTGAAATCTTTTCTAATTAAATCGTGATGAAAATCCATTCTGAGACATGCTCCACATATTTGTTGATCAGAGAAATAGAGGTAACTCCGAGGTCTGGAATTCAAACTATGAGACTCAAAATTATTACTGGGCATGGTGGCCCATACCAGTAATCCCAGTACTCAGCAGGCTGAGGCAGGAGGGCTACAACTTTGAGGATAGCCTGGGCAACTTAGAGAGACCCTAACTCAAAATGTAAAAACACGAAATAAGAAGGACTGAGGATGTAACTGGGAGCCTTTAAGATAAACAGGACTAACAGGAGGTAATGGCTCCTGGCCAGAGTACACACAGTTCTAGGGATGTACAAAATGATGCCAAGGACAAAGACGTCATTTTTGCTTCTCCTTGGCCCTCCCGGCACCCAGACATGGCCATGATGTTGATTTGGAGCCAGCAAGACCCAGGTGTAAGTCACGCCCATATTTACTGTGGAGCTGTAGCTCAGTTTGTAGCTGCAGTCCCTGAAGCAGGACAGAAGTAGCCCTTACAATGGAGCAGTTCCCCTAGGTAGGGGCTGAACAGAAGCACAAGCATACAGTCCCCGGAGACAAGCACCAAGAGCTCACAGTGGCCCAGGCCTTCCAGAGCCCGGAGCTGGTCCCATCAGGCCGCACGGCTATCACAAGAGCAGCGACTGAGAATGCGCGTATCTTGTTCTCTCTTCTCCTCCCTGTCTGGATTTAGCTTTAGCTTCCCACAGAGCAGCCCCCCAGGACTGCCTCTGCAGCCTTCTGCACCCGTTCTGAGGCTGGAGGCTGCATCCCTGGAGGCAGAGGCACATACTTCCTGGCTCTCAGGGAACTCCTGGCATCCCAAGACCTCATGATGGGAGGTCTTAAAACTTAAAACTATCCCTCGAGCTGGCCAGATAGCTCCGCAGATTAAAGCACCTGTGTAGGCAGACACAGGGACTGGGGTTCAATCCCCAGTACAGTGCCAGCCCCGCACCCAGGGCGCACTGGTGATTGAGACAGGAGCCACTACCCCGTCTGATGGGGATCAGAGAAAGACACGGGGTGATGGAAGTGGAGGTCAATGAAAATGCAGCCACAGGCTGTGAAGGCGGAGGAGGGACCGGAGGCAGTGGAAGCAGGCACTGAGAGAAGCTGCAAAAGGCAAGGAAAGGGCGGGCTGTGGAGCCTCCAGGGACTGCAGGCTTCCAGGCTTAAGAGAACACTTTTCTACTGCTCATTTTATTATTAGTTTTGTGGTATTAGGGGTTGAACTCAGGACCCTTGCAAGAAGCTGTGTTCATAGCCCTTTTTAGATTCTGAGACAATGAGCTGGGCATGGTGGCACCTGGAGGATCGTTGTGAGTTCGAGACAAGCCTGGGCTATAAAGTGAGCTCAAGGCCTGCCAGAGCTGTATAGCAAGATCCTATCTCAAAAAGGCAAAACAAACAAACAAAGAAAGAAACAAAAAAACAAGAAAAAAACAAATTCCCAGATAGGGTCTCACTGGCCTCCAACTTGCAATCTTCCTGCCTCAGTCTCTGAATTAGCGGAAATTATAGGCGTACATCCCTGCACCCTGGATTTCTATTGTTTTGAACTACTCAACTTGTGGTAATTGTTTTCACAGCAGTGACAGGAAACTAGTATAGTAAAAATTATTGTAATTGTGCATTTCTTCTGCCTTCAAGAAAATACCGATTTTTTTTTTAAACTTAAAACTATCCCTTGGGCCGGCCAGATAGCTCAGCAGATTAAAGCACCTGCTTAGGCAGACACAGAGACTGGGGTTCAATCCCCAGTGTGATGCCAGCCCCGCACCCAGGGTATGCTGGTGATGGAGACTGGGCATGGTGGTGGCACGCACCTGTAATCCCAGTGCTTGGGAGGCTGAAAACAGCAGGACCACTATGAGTCCAATCTGTGTAGTGAGACCCTGTAGACCCTGTACTAAATACATTTAAAAGATAATAATAATAAATTAAAACTATCCCTCTTTTCCACTAAATCTCAGAGGGAGCTTGGGTGGTGAGCTTCCTTTCCTGCACCTCCACTCCCAGTCTCCCCTGCATCCCCTTCATGTAGAACTCAGCAGAGCTCACCCAGGATGCCCATGCGTATGGAATCTAGGACACACAGGGCCAAGGGACTCGATGGGGCTTAGAACGTAGACCTCGGCTGCACTTCAGGCTCGTTACGAAGTGGACACGGGCTATGCATGTCTCCAAGAAAAAACTGCATATCAGCTTTCAAGATTCTTGCACACAGGAAAGTTGAAGAGAGCAGCCAGCTTAGACGCTAAGGTATCTTGGGCTCAGCTTCTACTTGTTCTTAATAAAACCCTGTAGCAAGACGCACAAATTCCAGCAGAGGGGGATATTGCTGTGTAGAAGGAGCAAAACAAAAAAGCAGAAAACCTAAGACTCACAGACCCTTTGGCAGAGAAGTGGGCTTTGACAGGTTGCTCCAGCAGGAGAAGGAAGCTGGGCCTCTTTGAAGACTCCTCCTGGAGAGGGGCTGGGCAGGGCGTCTCCCTTGGGGCTCTCCGGTGGGAATCTGAGGTGCCTGGCACACAAGCTGCAGGCTGCTCTGGGGCATGTGCTCTAGGCACGGGGAGCTGCAAGGTCACTGGTGTTAAATGACTGAGATCTTTGCCTTGAAGAGGTACAGGGAGTTAGCTCTGCCACCTGGCGCCCCATGGAGCCTGCCGGTCGCTCCGCGCTGCACCCCGCCTGCTCTGTCCTCTATGCCTTTAGGGATGAGGCTCTGAGGAGCCATGAGATGGGGCTTCAGTAGGAGGAGAGACGGAAGCTCACGGTCTCCAGCACCCTCTTGTAAACAGCTTGTGTGCTGGAGCCCCAGATCCTTACCACTCTGCAGAGTCTGGCCAGGAGGCTCTGTGTTAAGGAAGGGGTAACTCAGGATCAGAGGAGTCAGGAAACTGGGTCAGATCACACAGGGCCACGGGAAGCGCTAAGGAACGTTCTAGACATTACTCCAGCTGGCTCAACAGAAGACAAAGGAATAACCATCCCCGTTCTGTTACCCAACCAATGCAGTTTTACAGCTTTTAGCCAGAAAGGTGGAAATGTGACCGATGACATGCTACCTACATTAGCTGAAGTTGAGGTCCAGCTGGCTTTCAAATCACAGTCCAGAAACTGAACTCTTGGGGACTTGGGGGGTCCACACACCCACTCTGACCCTGGCCGACAAAGGATGATTTTCTTCCTTGGGCCAGTGCTGTGGTGTCTGCTCACGATCTTTGTGGCAGGGAACACAAGGCTCCCCTGTGGGTAGGTGCCTACCGCCTGTTCCTCAGAACCTGTGAATGTGTTCCCTTAGGAGGCAAAAGGGACTCGTAGGTGGGACTGAGGTAAAGACCTAGCCAGGGGAGGTTATTCCAGGTTATCCAGACGGTTGATGTAACCACAAGGGGTCTGGGGTGGGGCATGGGGGGCAGGTGGACTCCGAGGAGATGGGAGCAGATGTAGGACCTGTGGCCAAGGAGTGTGAATGGCCTCAGAAGCCCGAAGGGCAGGGAAGTGCCTACCCTGGAGCTCCTCGAGTGCAGCCCTGCTCACCCCTGGATTTTAGCCTTGTGCAAAGCTTGGCTTTCTGGGCTCTTGAATTATAAATTAGCTATGTATCATTTTGAGCCACAGAGGCTCTGGCTCTGGCAGAGCCTCTGTGGCTCAAAATCAGCGTGTTACAGCAGCAGTAGAAAATTGATACAGCCACCACACAACTGAGCTCACCGAACTTAGCAGTGACAACATCCACACCACACAAATACATCATGAGCAGCATCAGGCCAACAGACACGAAGCCAAAAGAACAGGTCCATGTCTCAAAATGCATTTCTAATTTTAAATATGCTAACACTTATAAATCCCCTCCTATCATTAAAACATTTCTCTACATTAATATTTTTAATCATAGTGAAGGACTAAATATACTTCCTTCTGTTTCACAGCCTTTAATATTTCAGGTACCACAGATTAAGAATCTGATCGTAAGGTTCGGTGGGGTTTAATGCACGGCGGGAAAGCTATTCTAATGGAAAACTCTTCCACACAAAGCTCTGTGGCCATGCAGGGAAGCAAGCAGCAGAGCTGCCTGGCTTCCAGGCCTGATGGCCCCTGCAGGGATCTTCGTCAACACGTGGCTGGTAAGTTTGCATGCCACCCAGCCTAGACGTTGTTCTAGCAGAGGCTTTGGCAGGCACTTCCTTTTGATAGATCTAACAAGTGGGTTGAAAGCCCGCTGCAGCTTCGTACTAGAAAGATTTTCTAAGTGGTTGATACGGTTGACTTCCAAGATCTCAGACACGAGGGTCTGAGCACTCTTAAAGGTGATACATCTAACTGTGATTTGGAGTGGCGAGTGGTTTATCATGACAAATGTTCCAACAATGCTCTAGCAGGAGTTTCTCTAGAAAAGTGACTACTTTCTCATTTGTATTAAAAGTGGTATCTTTATGAGACAGATTGATACGTTGAGTCTTTTGAAATTGTCTGCTGGATCATACTCACAGCTACTTGTCATTACAGCATATCAGCAAATTTGAAATACTTGTCATTTTGTTAAAGAAAAAAAAAAATCCTTACAGGCCTGGTGGTAGTGCACGCCTGTAATCCCAGCAGTGGGGAGGCTGGGCCAGGAGGAGTGCTGCGTTCTGCGCCACCCTGGGCTACACGGTGCAACCCTGCTTAGCCCCCTCCCCCATAGTACAGCTTAAGCTCAGCCACTCAAGGTCAACAGCCATGGCCCTGAGTCACTGCATGTGCCTGTGCCTGTCCTCCCATCTTCCCCGCTGCAGGATTTCATGAATGAAGGCGTCAACTGTACCAGCAGCAACGCTGATGATGTCACCGAGTTTTCCCTTCACGCTTCTTCCTCTCTCTTTCTCCTTCTTCCTTTCGTCCCTTGCTGACCTCAGAAGTGGGGGGCCACACACACTTCTCAGTGTTTAACACCATGTCATCATTGATACACTCAAGCTCTGGTCCTTAAAAATGTATTCCTTTTTAAATTCCTATAGGTCATTCTCATTTCTCCAGCTCTCCAGACAATTCTTCTAATGCATTTAATATTTTTCTTCTACAAGCTTTTGCAGAATACGGTGCTATTTTTCAGGGAACCAGATGACCTCATGAGTGAATGCTCTAAAACAGTCAAAGAAGAATTAATATCGATTCTTCTTAAACTCTTCTAAGGGAAGAGAACAGAGGGAATACTCCCAGATTCCTTTGCTATTGGGGTGCTAGGATCACCCCAATAGCAAAGCCAGAGACCACCATATGAAAAGAACAGGCCAATATCCCCGGTGGACACAAAAATAAGCATTTCTCAATAAAATACCTACAAACTGAATTCAACCACGCATGAGGAAGATTATACACCAGGAGCAAGGGAGGTCTTCCCTTGGGATGTAGGGATGCTTCAGTGTACAGACTCATCCGCGTGAGGTAACATGCTGACTGAAAACCAAAACCTGTCATAACCTCAATGGATGAAAAAAAGCTCTGCTGAAATTTAAGATAAAGAGTTGCAGTAAAATACACATGGAAGAACTTAGTAGATCACATGAGGAACTCATGGCTGAAATCATAAATCGATGGGGCAAAACCAAGAGTCTTCCCTCCGGCCCACTCTTGCTTCTGTGTTTGACCCAGCACTGGCCATTTGTGGCCAGCCAGTTAGACAAAGAAAAGAAAAGTCATCTAGTTGGGGAGATAGCGCAGTGGAGTAAGGACCTGCCTGGCAAGCGCAGGGTCCTGAGTTCAATCCCTGGTATTGCAAAAAACAAAACAAAACAAAATAAAAAAACTAATACTAATAATTTTTTGCTGGGGAGTTAGCTCAATAGAATAAGTGCCTGCCTGGCAAGTACAGGGTCTTGAATTCAATCCTCAGTACTGACAAAAAAAAAAAAGAAAAGAAAAGTCATCTAAAGTAGAATGGAAGACGAAAGACACTCCTGAAAGAGAAGTCCCAGAACTGCTCCAGAAAGTAGCAACAATGATAGCAAAGTGTGTTCAAAGGCAGAGGGGCAGATTTTATACTCTGGTAGATTTTTAAAAATTTAAACATTCAATGTATGTTTTGAATTGCATCACATATTATTTAGCCAGTATGAACAATTATATGGAGGGTCCCCCCAAATTAAATAGGACTTCTTTATGATCCAGCAAATTCACTTCTAGATGTTTATTCAAAGGAAATAAGATCTATACGTCAAAGAGAAATCTGTACTACTAAGTTTATAGTAGCATTATTTTTTAAAATTATTATTATTATTTTTGCAGAACCGGGGATTGAACTCAGGCCCTTGCACTTGCCAGGCACGTGTTTATTCTACTGAGCTATCTCCCCAGCCCCTATTGTAGCATTGTTCACAAAATCCAAGGTATGGAAACAACCCGTATAGCCATAAAAAAAATTATAATATTCACACAAACACATAATGGAACATTTCCAGCCTTAAAAATGAAGAAATCCTGCAATTTAGAAAAACACAGAAGAACTGAAAGGACATTCATTATGCTAAATTAAGCTATATACAATAATATGACACAACTTCAATTATATAGAGAATCTGAGGACATCAAGAGCACCGAAGCAGAGCCTAGGACGGTAGTTGCCTGTGGTTGGGTGGAGCCAGTGGGAAGATTTGGTCAGAGGTACCACGTGTCAGAGGTGCAAATGAACACATCTGGGAGATCTAACATGTGCCCCGGAGACTCTGGGTGACACTGAACTGCACACTTACAACATGCTTAGAGGATAAGTTGTATGTGTCCGACCACAAACACACGTGCACACAGGGTAGCAATGTGAGGTGACAGGTCACTTAGTTCAAGTGTGGCGCTATTTCATAATGCGTACCAGGGGCCGGCGAGATGGTTCAGTGGTCTAAAGCGTCTGCTTAGGAGGGCTCAGGCGACTGCGGGGACTGCAGTTCGATCCCTGGCACCACATGCTGCGCCAGCGCCACCACCAGGGCAGGCTGAGCCAGCCACAAAATGAATAAATAAAGAAACAAACAAACACAACAAGCAAATAAATAAATAAATAAATAAAATTAAAAAAAATAATAATAATGCGTACCAGAACCCCAAGGCTCACACCTTCAGTGGGTACAATTTTCATATAATTTGTCAAGCACCACTCAGCAAAGTTCAACTCCTGAAATACAGACCCATGAGAAGCACTGATGTGTCACCAGCACTTTGTGACAAGTCCCTTGTCCTCCCCAGAACAGCCATGCCCCCTGTTCTCCCTCCTACAATCCGTGAGGATCCCCTACCCTCACCTTTGTCACCACTTGGCATCAATCTGAATTCTAGTTTTTGTCAATTTAATGGGCACAAAGCACTTACCTCATTAATTCTGTTTTAATTTTCGTCATTATTAGAATGCTTGAACATCCTTCTGGATATTTTTAAGCCTTTGGGCTTCCTCTAAGTTGCTGTCCATTCATGTCTTCTGTCCATTTTCCTGTAGCACCTTTTTTTTTTTTTTTCACTGACTTTCGGGGGTTTCCAGATTGACACTGTGACTGTGCCCCTCAATAAACTGCTTTTGCGTATAAACAGCGCTACCTGAAAACTTAAAATTTAGGTACATGGCTCATATTACATTTCTAGGGAAGCACACTGGAGGAGGCATTCTGGCCTTGGGGTGCGGACGCCTTAAGTGTCTCCTGCTGTCCCGTCCCTTCCTCGCTCATGGAGCCTTTATTCAGAGAGTCACATTCACTGATTTCTTTAGCTTGGAGTTTATGCTTCCCAAAAGACTTTTATTTCTTCCATCACAGCACCCCAAGATATTTTCCTATTCTTTCTATTAGCTTCATCCTGTAATTTTGGGCCAGCGAGATGGCTCAGCAGTCTAAAGCATTTGCTTAGGCAAGCTCAGGCAACTGCAGGAACCATGGTTTGATCCCCGGCACCACATGCCACGCCAGCCCCACCCTTCGGGCAGGCTGAGCCGGCCATAATAAGAAACAAAAAACAAAACATCCTGTAATTTTACCTCTCACTTTTACCACTTTAATTCACTGGAGGCCATTGTTCTGTAAAGTGGTGTCCCAGTGAGTTAGTTTTCCAGTACAATTTATTTATCAGTTTACCTTTTATCTACCAAAATGTGATGCTAGTTTTACTGTGTATTAGTTTTGCACACATGCACGCACGTGTGCATGCATGCACACACACACAGTTTGAGATCTCTATTACAGTCCACCACTAGCTACACCTGCTAAGAATATTCCTATTAAAGAAATAATATACTATTGAGAATATGTATTCCCGGATATATCTTTCACTTAATGGCTCATGAAAAGTGGTCTATTGTGTATTTCTTTATTGAAACAAAAATCTAGCAAATGCCATTAGCTATGACATATTTTTTAAAAGGAAAAAAAATATCTGTACTCTCTTCCAGTTGTATGGGAAACCTCCCACACAGTGTAATTTTTTCCCAATTCTAGCTCTTCAAGTGTTTGATGTTTTCTGTGCAGCTTCCAACAGCAATGCTGGCTAGGAAATGCATTTTATTTCTTGCATTGTTTATATTCTTTACTCATTTTTTTTCTAATAGCAGTAACAAACATTTCCCCAAGAACATGCATCTCTTTTGTCTTTTACTAAGAAATCTCACGAGACTTTTGTATATTTTTAATCATTTAAGTAGAATTTTGTAAATCGTTTTACTAAACCTTGCCTGCTTTTACATATCACTAAAACAATTATGCAGGCTTTGACTTCCTGTCTTGGATGTTCATCTTTACAAGACCTTGCTAACCCCCCACTCCTTTTTTTTTTCCAGTTCTGGAGATCCAACCGGGAACTTTGTGCTTGCTGGGCGGTGCTTGTTCTCCCAGCTCTCTCCTCAGCCAGGAGCGCCTTCCATTGACTTAGTGTAATCACACAGTTTTTACTATCAGCCCCTGGAGTTTTTGTACAATTGGCTCCAGCCCTGAGCATATGACTTTTCCCAGCCAATTAGCTGGCTCCTCTAGCCTGTTTCGGATTAATTCAAAGATAGACTCAAGACTCAGACCTGGCCAATGAGTTACAATTCAGGGTTCTGCAAACAGACACTCCCCCTCCACCGAGGTGGTCAACCCTGAGGATAAAAGCCTGCACCAGTAGGAGAAAGCCTGACTGGAGCTAACTGGAAGACAGCAAGTCAGCGGAAAGCCTGAGGCTGTGGTCCCTGATCCTATTGCAGCTTTCCTGTTTTCTATGACATGAGCCCAAAATGCACCACTCCTTTTTCGTTTATGATTATTTGGGCTATGTTATGGTTTGTATCTAGTTGGCCCCACAAAGCCTCATGTAAATTAAGGGGCTGTCAAGCGCGAGGCTCCGGGGCGGGGCTTGAGGGGGCGTGGCCAAGAGAGGCGCGAACCCTTAAACTAGACAGCACATACCGTCAGAGGTTGGCCCCCCACCCCGCAGGCGGCAGTCTCTCGGAGCAATGCAGCAGATCATCCTGGACAGCGGCAGGCCTCTCCTCCAGACCCTATAAAGCGGGGGCAGCGTCTTGAAACCTCCCGTAACTGTGAGCTAAATAAACCTTTTTTCCCCTAAGCTTGTGTGTCCGGTGTTTGTTCCAGCAACGAGAGAAAAGTAACTAACCCAGAATTTGGTACCAGGAGTACTAAAACAGGCTACTTACAATCATTTCCAAACTGAAGAGAACCTGGAGATTCATTGTCCTCCGGTTTATTACATCTGATGTGTCTCTCCACGATGTCTAGTCTGGATCTGGGTGATAGTCAAGGCCTGGACCGAGATACAACAGCGTGCCAGCTCTTCTAAGAGTGTATGTCTCCATCGGGCTTGCCTTAGACTGCTGGGAAGACGCCCCCGCACTGTCTTCTCTCCACGCTCCGACCCACGGATGTCAGGAATTTTCCCGCTTCCCTTCAGCCTCCCAAGCTTTGTCTATTAAATGCACTGCCTCTTGCAGTGGGAAGACCGGCCTTTCTTTCTGATCTCTGCAGAAACTGAGAAAGAGAGGATCTGATGACTGAGCCACCGTCTGCACAGGATTACCTGAGGAATCTGGCACCTGGGCACACTGACGGGTGCTACAAGGGAAGGGAAGAACACACACACACACACACACACACACACACACACACACACCCCGCCCAAGGAAGGATCTTGTTGACGCTGAGTCGTAACCTCATCAGAAGCCATGCATTGCCAGAACAGAAGCACAATGCGCTCAGAGATGCTCTTTAGGGGAAGGTCTGGGAGATTTACAAAAATAAAAGCTGTAGTCACCAACTCTGTGGGCACACAGCCCCAGTCCTAGACACCGGGAGAAGTGGTAGCGCATACAAAGACATGTATAAGCGAGTGCTCTCCAGTGTTGCTTATCATAGCTCCAAACTGGAAACAACTCAAATGCCCATCATCAGAATGATTTCTTTTTAAACCCAAAGATGACATATTCAGATAATAGACGACTACTTTTGGCATATATAAGGCAGAAATTATTCATGAAAGCAAGAACAGGAATAGATCTTTAAAACATGATGCGAGTGAGAGAGGCCTTACCCCAGGAGTCCCTAGGGTGAGATTTCAGTTATGCAGCCAGATCCTTATGTATTTTTTTTTTTTTTTTTTTTTTTTGCAGGACTAGGGTTCAAACTCACAACCTGGCACTTGCCAGTGCAGGCACTTGTGCCACAGAGCTATCTCCCCAGCCCTATGTGGCCAGATCCTAAGCCGATTTGAACACAGTCGGCACGGGAACCTCCGAGCCTGCCAGCAGGGGGCGCTGATCAGGAAGAACCACTGAGAAGAAAGAACCCCGAAAGGCCCTGCTTTCTCCCTGCCGCTTCCAGTCACTGCCAATAGCGCTTCTGCCCACCCGATCAGTTCTCTGAGGGAGTCAGACATAGAGGTCACATGGTGATGGTGACGGTGACAGTGAGAGGCAAATCCATCTCTTAAGCTCCGGACACCAAATTGGATGATTCAAAATACGGGCTGTGCAGATACTGGAATTTCAAGTGGACAACACAAGAGTTTTCAGGCTAACATAGCCTGAGAAATTATCCATTGCTGGAATTTTATCCAAGAACCCTTGGCTAAGCCCTTGGTCCCTCCACTCCTCTGTCACCACCTCTTCCAACAAGAGGCCATGGCGCTGCCCACCCTGGGTAGCTCCATGCTGTGTTCACACCTCGGCACTGTGGTTCGCATCTACAAAGCACTCTGGGTGACGGGTGACAGAAATCCAATGCAAAGTGGCTTAGGCAGAAAGGACAGCTTGTTGGCTGAGAGTGTCAAACTTTGCGAAGGACAGGTGACAGGGACAGGGCCACGACTCCCCCTCCCCCAACCCCCAAGGCCTCCACTGCTTCTGCTGCTTGGTCCTCAAGCTGCGCCAGCTTTTAGCTCAGTAAGGGAGGGGCATCGCCCTGTATGCAGACTGGAGAGCCATCTTGGGGACACCCGGTCTCGGTGTCACATTCTGACTGTGGCCTCTGCAAGAGTCACTTTCCTACCACCCCGGTCCTCAGCATGCAATGCCTGGCCAGGAGGGAGCACCTGTTCTACTTGGACGCTTATTCCTACCAGTGGTCCTGCTTCTGTAGTGAATTAGGATCTGCCTAATGAGCCTTCAGGTCCTTCTGGTCACCTTCCTGAGACATCATACAGCTCAGACACAACACCTGACACCCAGGGGTAAAGGAGGACAGCTTGATTTTGCTCACAGTTTGTAGAGGTTTCAGGTGCTGGTCAGCAGGCTCCAAGGCCGGGCGGCACAAGGCGGAAGGGCCCGACAGAGCAGAGCCGCTCCTTGCGCGGTGAACGCGTAGCAGAGAGAATGAAAGGAGGAGGAGCTAGGAAGGCAGGCGAGCCTTCCAGGCCACGCCCCCGTGACCCGCCCCTTCCGACCAGGTCCCTCCTCTAGACAGCGAGAATTCGGGAAGCCTCGTAATTCTGTCACCTTCTACAGCTGTAAGATCTCGCTCTAAACCAATAACGGTTGTCCTGCAGGTGAGAGAACCATTGCTCAGAGTCATGAGTCCTCACCGTGCTTGATGCAGCGACGTCTCAGAGCTTGCAAGAGTTCCCACACGGAGGGTGGGGCTTTTGCCAAGAGAGGCACACTAGGTGGCCTCTGACACTCCCAGCCAAGTGTCGTCCAGCTTTTGCAGCTGGTTCAAAGTCCTATAGCCTTCTGGTCGCCAGCCCTCTACTCTTAGCCCTAGAGCCAGGGCTAAGGAGGAGCCAGGCAGGGCAATCACAAGGCGAAAACAAGGCTTCCAGCTTCGGTTGTCCCTTATAAAGACGTAGCAGGAGCTTTTTGCATTTTGCAAAACTATGCAATTGACTAAAGATGGCTCACCCGATTATGGCACCTTTTCCATTTACGACATTAAGGTAGACATTTTAAACTGTATCTTTGGGCATCTCCAACATTAACAAATTATTAGACACTAATTGCTCTGGGTCTGAGCCACTTCTGTAAACAGGCAAGGTTTTCCATTTGCAGAATTCAAAGCATACTAGAGCAATTTGTGTTGCTTAATAGCTACAAATTTGTTAGCTTGACTACAAACCAACAAAACCGGGGAAGCTATTATGTAAATATAGATCATGTCTCTGCGATGATGGTGATTAATGCAGAGATGTCCAGAAAGGCATTCACTGTGATTAGGTCCGTTACAGCCAGCCGCTCTATCTATCTGGGGGTTGGACATCTTGCTGACCTCTCTGAGGTTGTTTCTGAATGAGGGCTTTCTGAGTAAGCCCTTCACTTTCCTGAGAAGGAAGAAGATACAGAAAACGAGGCCCCAAAGGGAACCACCCCCAGGGTATCCACAGCACCTCCCTCCCAGGGTCACAAAGGGTCGGGGCTGTATTTCAAGGTGGAATGCTGGACACTGACTCTTCTCATTTGCATTAAAACCAGGGTCATCAAGAATGGCATAGGGATAGGGGTGTTGTTAGGTGGTACCCTAACTTTCTTGTTGCTGGGACCAAGCAGGGAAATGCATAATACAAAGGAGGAAAGGTTTACTTTGGCTCACGGTTTGGGGACCTCCGTCCATGCTTGGCTGGTCCCGACGCAGAACCATCTTGGCAGATGGGCCTGGAGGAGCAGAGCTGCTTAGTTCATGGTGGCCAAGGAGCAGAGCAGGGGACAGTGCCAGAGAGGAGCAGGTGAGGGTCGTGCCTCGTGACCCACCCAGACACATCCATGACCGTGCTTTCCTAGCTAATTCCCTGAGCAGGGCCCAGGCCCACCGAGTGGACACAGTTAGGCCTGCCTACCACCGTGGGCCCTGGGGTCCCTGCCTCGTGTGGGGCTGGGTAGAGAGGCAGGGAAGCTCAGGGCAGGGCTGGGGTGAGGGTGCGCTCGGCCATTTCAGAAAGGGCTTCTCCATCAGCTGATGTAACACTGGAGTTTTACAGAAGCAGAAACTGAGACTTAAAGAAAGGAAATGATTCATCAAATTAAAGAAGCCATGGACAGGGGCCCAGGGGCCTCAGCTGCCGCTCCTCCTAGCACGGGGTCTTCCTAGTCATCCCAACCCCAAGTTAGAAACAAAGCTGTTTTTCATATAGTGGGTGTTGGTTACTGTACAAGGTAAAGGAAGGATACAGCGATGGGGTACACTGGGCTTCTTCCATGGGGATCAGATATGAAGTTAGCAAAATACAGGGCGGCACTGGAGACAAGAGCCAAAGAGCCTTCTCTCTAATATAGCCTGTCCCCTTGCTGCAGGGCCTTTGCACACCCTGTTCCCCCTGCCTGGCTCACCTCCCCCCTTTAGCTGATGCGTGCCTCCCCTCTCTTGCTGCTGTGCCACGTCCTCCAGGAAGCCTCCAGGGAGGATCCGAGTCCCTTTCATGCGTTCTCATTACACTGCACCTTTCCTAACTAGAGTGATGCTTTCTACAGGGCCCAGTCCTCTTCCTTGCTCACCTCTGGGCTCACAAAAATATAAACCAGAGCAAGGCATGGTGGCCCAGGCCTGCAATACCTGACTCCTGGGAACCTGAGGCAGGAGGGTCATAAGCTCAAGCCCAGCCTGACAGGGAGACCCTGCCTCAAAATAAAAAATAAAAAAGGTTGAGGATGAGGCTCAGTGCAAAGGCCCTGAGTTCAATCTCCAATATCAAGAACAAGGAGAAGGAGGAGAAGGAGCAGGAGAAGAAGAAATAGAAGAAGAACAGGAGAAGAAGAAGAAGAAGAAGAAGAAGAAGAAGAAGAAGAAGAAGAAGAAGAAGAAGAAGAAGAAGAAGAAGAAGAAGAGGAAGAAGAGGAAATATAGTGTATCACACCCATACTATGGCTGAAGATGCCTGAGTCACATGCAGAAAGACACACCCACTTTCATGAACACTTATTGAGAGGACAAAAGATCTTAGGACAGGGGCAGCCCTGTCTTGCTGTTGGTCACTCCTGTTCTGGGCATTGCATGGCAGCTTGTATATTTCTGAAGGTAACTGCTCATGTGACAACTGGAAAAGTCCCCTAGACTTCCAAAGTCTCCTCCCTCCCAGGGTGACAATTCCTCTATTGAACAACTGGCACTAAGAACTCCAACGGCATTAGCTGCATCCTGACACACGAGCCTGCAGGGTATGTGGAGTGGGCAGGGGATGGGGTGACAGTGGGGACCATTCCTTCATCCTTTGTTGCCCTCATAGGCAGGACAAAGAGGACCTCACCTCAGAGAAGCTTGTATGAGGAATCTGCCGGAGGTTCAGGTATTTCTAGACCACAATGGGACAGGGTGGACATGGAGTCAGTGCGGATGGTGGCTGTGGTGAATGTTGGGTCCAGGTGCCCGGAGCGATCATGCTGCTGGATGGGCTGCCGACTCCCCGTGAAGTCACACTGGGCCAAGTCCCCGCCTGTCTACCCCTTTAATCGGCTCCTGGCCATACATCATTGTGAAAATATAGCAGCTTTAAGAAAGCCTGGACTGAAATAGCAAGGGAGTGGCCTGTCCAATTAGACGTCCTCCTCAGCCTCAGTTGCACCATGCTGGCCCGGCTGGCCCCCCTTTCTGACCCTCGGCTTCATTGCCTTTGAGGTGGAAACACTGTGGGTTTGGAGGATCCGAGGTGGTTTATACACAGCACAGGCTAAGCCTCCAATTTCCCCGAGATCCTGTCCCTGGACTTTTAACAAGCTGTGAGATTTCTTCCTTCTTCCTTTTCACCTCCATTTTGATGACTGCTTAAAAGATTCCGCGGAGAGAAGACAGGGGCTTTGTTACGGATCCCAATTAGCTATTACAAAAGCGCCCTCACTCCTGGGGGGAAAGGCTGTGGGAAGGAGAGCTGCACATGTGTGGCCACCGCAGCGATCAACCGCCCAGACCCTGGGGGGTTTCCGCAGTCTGCTTAGCAGCGTGGCTTATCAATAATTGGCTCTTGATCGGTTTCCTAACCCTGCCCCATGCAGCTCAGGGCTCCATTTCTCCAAGGCAGAAGGAAATGGAGAGGCCCGAAAAGGCTGAAAGACAGCTGCCTGGCTTGTTTTGGGGCGTGGTGCAGGATTTGGAGGCCTCTGGCTTTTAGCAGTGGAATCAAGTATCGATTTCTGTACCATCCCGTGCTGTTTAATTAAACGAACCACAGTGCCTGGTATCTTCTGGGCTGTCTAGGCTAGCGGTCATTAACATGCTCCCTGGGAGGACGCAGCAGTCATGGTGCAACTGTGAGGGTCGTGGATGGGGGCAGGGCACCCTGACAACTTGGTGGAACTTACAGCCATGTCCTCGCTTAAGGAAACCAGACCCAGTGGGACCCCTCAGCGGGTGACTGTTCCACATCACCAGAACGGTGTGGCATTCGCAAGTACTGGGAGGCCGATAGATATTTGCTGTGTGAGGCTACACTCTCACAGGGCGTGTGTTCTTCACTATTTTAATTCTGTGGCCACCATGGAGAAGACAGCTTGTCCTTTAGGACTGACTCGAGGTGTAGGCTTTCAAAGGGGATGCGTGGTAGAGGTGGGCCGCAGTGCTCAGGATGAACCAGTTTCTTTGCTTTTTATTTCTTGGAGGCGCCTGGGATTGAACTCAGGACCTTCCACAGAGCCACATCTCCAGCTCTGTTTTGTTATTTTGATACAGGGTTGTCCCTCCCAGCTGGGTTCCCGTTTGTGATTCTGAGCAGCACGCATATTGGCCCAAAGTGCTTGGCCTAGAGCTCTGGGCCTGAGGTGCTGCCTTGTACCCCATCTGTGTAGTTAAAACAGAGTTGCTCTTTAGGCAGAGAAGACACCCCCAGCGCTCTGCAAACAAATATCGGAGTGCAAGCCCAGGCTCCCTGTGGCTTCTCTCTGTCCCACTCCTCAGGCTGCTCCAAAATCACATGTTGCTAGCAGTTCAGAACCCAGCAGCCCCCTTGATGTGATCTGAGCTAGCCCTTCTGATGGTGGACAGAACTTCCTGCCTGACGTCCTGGCTTTCCCTGAAGATTCGCCGCCATGCTGGCTTTCATTTAGGGGGTCTTGTGGGCTCCTCTGGTCTGTGGGGGCAGGATGCAGGGAAGATCTGTGTCCCCCCCTTGGCTTGGGGTAGCCCACCAGGCCGTCTGGTGTGGTGTCAGGGACCAGAGTGGGCTTCCCAGGGAACGGTGAGTGCGTGGGGAACAGCGCATGAAATTTCTCCCACCCAGAGATTTTCCTCTGGAGCCAGATGGTAAGATCCAGCTGGGGCTGGCTTGGTCTCTGAATGTGTAAGCAGAGGAGAAGTTTAGAGCCTTAAACTGGCAGAAGCAGAAGGGAATGCCTCAAAGCCACACATGGCAGCACGCATCTGTGATCCCCATATTTTGGGGAGGTTGAGGCAGAATTAGGTCCTGTCTGGGCAACTTAGACACCTTTTGTCAAAATACAAAAAGAAAATTAGGAAGAAAAGGAGAGCTGGGGATGTAGGTTGCTGTGAAGACCCAGGATTCGATCCTGAGGCTGGGAAGACAGGAAGCACTGGCGTTTGTCGCTATAAAATGCTGGCATGGGGCAGTTTGGGGAAGCTTTAAAGTAAAATATAAAAAAGGACAGTAGCTTAGTGCAAAGGTGCTAGGTTCAATTCCCTATTTAAGGAACAGTGGTGTCCCTTTCTGCTAAATGTCCCTCCCCATTACTTCTTTGTAGGTAGGAGCGCGCTCTGTGGCACTGTTACTATAGCTCAGGGGGCTCTCCAGGAGGGAAAGCTGTACTGCTGGTAAAGGGGAGCAGGGGCTACAATGGGACCGTCCCACAGTGGGTGCAGAAAGATGCAGTCAGTCAACAGCAGGCAGCTGCACGCAGGAAGCTTAGCTAGTCAGAGGCGGAGTTAGGTACTCTCAGGAAAGGCCTATTGGCTCACAGTTTGTAGAGGTTTCAGTCCCTAACTGGCTGGCTCCAAGGCCAGGTATCCAGGCTACTCAGGGCGGGTGGTACTCACACCCTCAGTCCTAGTGCCCTTGATCCCGGCATTACACCCTGAGTCTATCCCAGCATCACACACCCTGGATCCAGTCCCACCTACGACAGCATGAGTGAGGCTTTGGGGGAATGTCTAGACAAAAGCCACGGACCCACACATTCTCCCCTGAAAGTGTGTTGTAAACATCACGGAGCCAGATGAGCAGGTTGGTGAATAATGACTTCTGAATAATATTTATAGAGGCCTTAAAACCCTAAGAGAACAATACCACTTATTGTTCATGGATGCATGAATGCAAGTTCAGCGTTTAAGCACCTGCATGTGAAGGAGAAGAACCTAATGGGAAAGGCCCAGGGGGGCGGTTGGGGTGGGAGGCTAATCTGTGGGAATGCCAGGGCCTCGGCGAAGGGCGAGATTTTATTCTTTAGCAAAAACAAAGAGTGGAGGCTGGTGACAGCCAGCTGCGGGTGCGTGCAGCTGTGTGGGCACCCAAGGGGCTGCAGCACTGTTCTCTTCTTGTCTGCATGTTTGGAATGTTTTAGGTGACATTGTTTTCCAGAGAGAAGGCCTGCAGTGTGTGATGGGGGAGGAAGACAGGGGCAGGGGAAGGTGGATGTGTGAGCAGAGGTGACACGGGAGAGGGTGGCAGGGGAGTCCTGTGCCTACCCTGGAAGCTGCCTCTGAGCTGCAGGTGGCATTTGGGGCTCTGCCAGGCAAAGGGGTCCAGGATGCGGTTCTGGGATTGGGCTGTGGTGCAGCCCAGGCTCACCTCCCAGGGGCCGTGGGGCCGGAGCTGGGTGGCCCTCAGGATTATCTCCAGCTGGGCTGGGCCTCGGGTCCCCAGGGTGGATGGGCGTCGAGCTAGGCAGTCCTTGGAAAGGTGCAACCTTGAGAGGGGCTGGCCTTGATGGCCAACACTGCAAGCTGTCTGGGTTGCCCCCCAGTGTCACCCCAGGTATGGGACAAGTTCATGGGGATTTTGTTTATTTTTGTCTTTTTGAGACAGGGTCTCTATGCAGTTCAGGCTGGCCTTGAGCTCGCTTTGTAGCTCAGGCTGGTCTTGAGCTTATAATGGTCCTCCTGCTTCAGCCTCCCAAGAGCTAGGATTACAGTCATGTGCCACCATGCCAAGAATAGTCAATGTATTCTTCGACACACTCAGTTGTTATACCTAGAATTTCAAATAGTTCTTTAAAAGTGTTTAATTTGAGTGTAATACCACATCCACCAGGGCTGTGTAGTTACTTCCCAACATCCCAAGAAGTGGTGTAATATTCACTTTTTACTGCTGAGTTTTGCTGTGGCAGAAGCTACATGACATCCTGACAATACGTAGACATTGCGGTTAGCTGGACCTAAATCAAGACTCTGGCATTGCCACTTATTAGCTTAGTGCTGGTTTTAGTTTGAGAGAGCTTGAGTTTATCTTTGCTTATCTTAAAATTGAGCAAGTTGCATTATTATTATTATTATTAGTAGTATTATTAGTATTATTATTACTTTACTTGGTACCAGGGATTGAGCTCAGGACTTCATGCTTGTCAGGCAGACATTTATGCTGCTGAGGTATCTCTCCAGGCTGCACTATTATTTTGAACTTGATTTTTAAAAAAATTTTGAATGGGAAACAAAGTCAAATAAAACTGAGTTCCAAAACAGGTTAGTAGGAAAGGTACAACAGTTAATACAAGGGTGGCCAGATAGCTCAGCGGGCTAAGTGCCTGCCTAGGCAAGCACAGGGACTGGGGTTCAATACTTGGCACTGTATGCCACACTGGCCCCACCCCCAGGTGCGCTGAGCTGGCCATCAACACCAGGCATGGTGGCGCATGACTATAATCCCGGTGCTGGGGAGGCTGAAGACAGGAGGATCACTATGAGTCCGAGCTACATAGTGAGACTCTGTACCAAATACATTTTTAAAAAAGTTAATACGCTGTGTATTATGGTCTTCAAAGTAGCTATTCAGAGAACAAGATACAGACATGCATCTTGTCCAGACAATATTAGTACAAGCCTTTCTTTTCAAATGAAATAAGAAAAACTAGTTGTCGATACTTTAACCATCTTGCATGTAATTCTTTTAACTTATGACCCTGTTATGGCTTGTGTATAGGTGTCCCCCCGAAGCCTCAAGCAGTCATGGGGTGGCTTCCGGAATTTGTGATTGATTATTGTGAGAATGGGTGCTGCACCTCCCCTACAGGTGATTTGCATTTCAATGTAAGGGAGGAAGAGAAGTCAGCTGCTTGAGCTGCTGCTACTCTCTCCCTTCACATTGCTCTCTTGCTGTTAGCTGCCACCATGAAAGGCTGCCCTCTGCCCTGTGCCACAGCCTTGGAGCCAGCTGAGTGTGGACTGAAACCTCCAGCAACTGTGAGCTAAATAAACCTTTCCTTCCTTCACTTTGGGTGTCCGAGTGTTTGTTCCAGCAACGAGAGAAGAGTAAGACAGACCCACTAACTGGTGATTGTCCCAATAAAACGAGCAAGAGGTTCCATGTTAGAAATCTGAAGCCACTGGCACTTGAGAACACTTCTACAAGGACTCAAAGAGCTCGTGTCTGAAGAACATGATGCCTTTTCACTGAAGCGGCAATTTCAGAGCTCTCTTGGCTGGAAGAAGATTCTGTGCTTCAAGTATTATGGTAAAATTGATCCGTGATTAGATTATCGTATTTTTATTCCTCGAAGGCTTAGCACTGTCACAGGCTCAGTTTTGTCACCCGCATTCTTTGCTAGATTTCTCTTTCTTTCTGGGTGACTTGAACCGTCCTTTTCTTATTATCTGCATTTAACAGCACAGACAAAAACTCTCCAAGCACCACCGTAAACATACATCCAAGTGTCACATTATAACCCCTCAACATACATAATTATTGTCAATTACAATAAATCTTTCTGGGAGGGTCCTTTTCGAGACAGGGTCTCCTCGCACAATTCAGGGTGGCCTCGCACTCCCTTTGTAGTCTAGGTTGCTCTTGAACCCTCAGCATTCCTCCTGCCTCAGCCTCCTGAGTGCTGGGTCTATCGGTTTGCACTACTACATATGGCATTAGCTGACTTTTTAAAAATTTATATTTTTAAAATTTGCTTTTCAGTGGGGTGCAGTGACGTATGCCTGTAACTCTAGCTACTGGGGAGGCTGGGGAAGGAGCGTCACAAGCTTGAAATTAATCTGGAAAGTTTAGACCCTCCCCTCCCCCACAAAAAAAAAAAACAACCC
>PVKN010010089.1:0-23032 GCA_004027915.1 Capromys pilorides
TCTTTTCTAATACTATAAATGACATGTTAACATTTAATTTTACAGGGACAAATTATCAAACATTTTAGTAACTATATTAATATTTGATATGCAGGCTCTTCTCAATTAGGGCATAGACATAACTGGAATGATAGGGTGTTAAATGGGAAAATCCTGTTTAGACATTTGTGAAGAGAAGGGAAATATTTACTGAAACAAGTTTGATAGTCTTGTCATCATAAAAGTGATAGCTATTTCATATAATTTAATCTTTGCCAAAAAATTCTGAGAAAAGGAACAATCAGAATTTTGAATTAATTCCCTTTCAGTCCAACTCATCTAATTTTTATTCTATGAATGGTCCCTTCATCTGTTTGCTACAACAAATGATATTTTTGTATCATTATTTCAGAGTTGTTTTGTGATTTTTATAGGACAATGTCAATGTTAACTTATAAGGACACAGGTGAAGGCTACCCACTTTGACTATTTCTGATCTTCTAAATCTATTCCAATAAAAGCATAAAAATAAATCATAATCTTTGGGCCATTTTTTCCCATGACTTCGAATCTGCTTACCACCCAGATGGGTCCACTATGTTGCTGAGAGACTTAATGAAATAAAGGGCAAATTATTCCAATCAAAAGATTTTCCCATCACAATTCTCTGAATTCTCTAAACTTTCCCCTATAACAATGGATGGATTTGATTCCTTATCAGAGTGATTTGGGGACCATTGAGATAAAGCACTATAGGACTAGCCACTCTTGTGGGGTAAAGAGGAACGGAATCTGCCCTGGATGCAGAACACCCACGGGGAAACAACAGGGGAGGAGAAGCAGCTGCTGTGACCAGGAAGCTCACAGAGAAGTGCCTGGAACAATCATGAGGGATGGGGCATTTCGTACTCTCTTCCTAACCTCATGGAACTGACAGCATGACATCTAAATCAGTGTGGGGTCATTATATCCTTGGCTTTCTCTTCCAGTAGGTTCAGATCCTTACAAAGCAGAGTGAGAAACTTCCTTCATTTCTGAAAAGTGGTTTGCTTTCTCTTTTTATTTTCTTCCTGGAAAGAAGTCTTTGTTTAATTTTTTTAATCATGCCTGCTGCCTAAGTTTCACTCCATTCAGAAGAAAGACATGGGGGCTGGGGAGATAGCTCAGCAGCATAAGCACCTGCCTAGCAAACACGAGGTCCCAAGCTCCGTCATTTCATTGGAGGCTGCTTCTTCAAAAGTTTCTACTTCCTCCCACTTTATTTGTTGTTATTCTAGGTTTCTCTGCGTGTCCTTTGACCTTTAGAGTTTGATTCCAGAGGACAGATCTTCCAGAATGGAATTTAGTGTGGCTGTGGGGCATCCTTGGGGTTTGGACAAAGCCACTTTCAGAGATCTTTCCTCTAAGTACTTACCCCTGCCCCTCCCATACAATGTTCCTAGGTCATCTCTTGTTGGGAGACAGTTGGGCCCACCAAATGTCATCTCTGCTACCACAATTCAGGCATACTAGTTGCTACACCACCCAGAGATATGTTGTTAAAACAGGCTCAGGTGAAAAAAAATTCCTGACTCTCCCTGATACTATAATTTTTAAATGAGTCTTAAAAACAATTATTTTGCTGCTGATATGAAAACTTTAGTGAGCCTAGACAAAACATGATGCCACATAAAGATAACAGAAACTGAACATTAAGAATTATTTGCTTTCTTTAGGATCAACTTTCTTCAGAACATTTGTTTTCACTAAATTATATTGCTTTCATCCTAAAGACAGTACTCAAGTTGGTGGCTGAGACTGGGAGGACTGTTTCTTTTTGAACATTAGCTAGCTGCTCTTTTGAAGATTCTATGGGATGCACCAAAGATGGTGGGGAAAGTGACCAGGCCACCCAAGCCTGGGGCCCAGAATTCACACCGGCCCAGCCCTCCTGCAAGTGCTAGCCAGAAACCCTAGGCTGGGATGTTTTGTGAGTTGAACTTGCATAACAAAGGCAGGTCTACACCAACTAGCTCTGGTAGCTAGCTAGCAGGTTCCCTCCTGAGAGGCTCTGGCAGAGGCTGCAGAGGAGGAAGAAAGGTCTATAAACAACCCTCTATCCCTCCAGCCAGGTCTCATTACACCTGGTTTCTCAAGAGCAGATTGCTTAGCCAACCTCAATAATCCCAGAGGTACACCGCGGCAGGAGGCTGGACTCCAGCTACCTTTGCCCTAATTTATAGAGGGCTTTAAAAGTGGAAAATAAAACTTTGAACTTAGCTCATCTCAAGCTTTACGATTCAGGTGTGCTACTTGCCTTCCGGGGCACCAGAGATCGCTGAAGTTAAAGTGAACACCCCTACCCCCTGGCAAAAAAAAAAAAAAAAAAAAATTGTTGTGCGAGCTGCCGCACAGAAAAGCGTGTCCAGACCCGACGCAGCTGGTTCTCATAGTACATTAACTCTGCGCTCTGCGGCGGGACAAGCACGGAAGTCCCCGGCTCTGCCCTTCTTTCCTAATAGATAGGATTTCCCCGGCTTGTCGGCCTTTAATCCTCCTCCGCTCTAGCCTTCCAGAATCTAGAAACAACCCCATCAAAGGAGAGGTGTAAAGACCAGAAAGAAAAAAAGTGTAGGAAGAGGAGGAAATAAAAAGGGCTCATAAATAATGGTGCACGATAGAGATTAATGGGTCAGGGCTGAAGATGGCTCTGATTCTGCAATGTATGGACGCTAGCCTGGCAATGAAGTGGGTCTGTGTGACTTCTCAGGAACAGCACAAGCTCCAGAAATCTTTCTCTGGAAAAGTGAACAGCAACCCCATTCAGTTCTGCGAGGATGCCAGGAGTTAGTTTTAGAGGATCAGCACGAGTCTCTGTCCCATGAAGGCAAGGAATTTAATTCTGAAACTGAGATTCTAGTGTTCTTGACTGCAAAGCAATTTAGCGATGTTCAGTGTTAGACGTAACCCTTACAGTAACCAGGAAAGCCAGGCCTGATAGCCTGGAGAGATTTTCAGCCTAGTCCGAGGGGAGGGGCAAAACTTGAGGGCCTTGCAGGGTGGAAGCTTCCAGTCGGTCTTAGGGGCAGAGCTTTCTCTTCTCCTTAGGGAGGGCCCAGAACAGGGCTGCCTTAGGACGACTTTTCTCGCTGAATTCAGCTTCTAAGCATTTCCCAGGGAAAAGTGCTGTGTGTGTGTGTGTGTGTGTGTGTGTGTGTGTGTGTGTGTGTGCTGGGGACGGGGTTTGGAAATCTGCTCCTCGGAGGCTCTCATTACCCAAGCAGAGGCCTTCGATGCACACACACGCACGTGACCCCAGGCAGAGCCGTTCCGTGCACACACGCACGGTGGTCCTGGTCTGTGCCGGGCAGATACTGGGTGTTTTCGCTGGGCCGCGGCTTCCGGCTCGGCCTTCCTTGGCCAGATCGCCGGCAGCTGACACATGAACTAGTTCCACTCGTCCCCAGCACCTCCTCCAGCTGAGCTGGGCGGGCCGGGAGAGGTGAGGTTGAGCAACAGCCCTTCCCGGCCAGGTCCCGCCCCGCAGCGCCGCCCGGCCCCTGCGGAGGACGCGTCCGGAACGCTGGTGCTGCTGTGTGTCCCCCCCATCCCCCTCCCCCTCCCCGTGTCCCCCCTACCCCGCCCCCCGGGGAGTGCGGTTGTAAACAGAATTGTCGCTCGGCTGCGTCTAGGAGACGCAGAGGGGGTTAGTGAGTTCCTGGAGCTCTCGGCGGATCTCCAGTGCTAGGCGAGCCCACTTGCCCGGTGCGCTCCGGGCTTGGTGACCTCGTAGGGCTCCAACCTTACTTCGTTCCCCTCTGAAGACCCTTTCCGCTCCTGTAATCCTAGTTCCCACGCGCCGGAACTGCTGAGATCTGTGGTCATGAGACAGAATTTTCCAGTCTTTTAAACTGATTTTTAACCCAAAGATTGTGAGCGGGCAACAGGACGAAAAACGTCCCTCAAGCTCTCTGACTTTGACGACAGAGTGGGACCACGGCAACTCTGGCCTATGATGGTGGCTGGTGTGGGGTCTTTAACCCGGGGTGTAACCCCTGGGCCCTGGAAGCTCTTTCCTAACGTGGAAGAGACAGATACAGTTCACCCAGGATGAAGAGATATATGTACACAATTTAAATGGTGTTTCCGAGGTCTGAGAGATGCAAAATGCAGCATGACTTGAAGATACAGCATGCTCAAGGGAAAGCGTGGAGTGCATCGAATGTTTTCTTTTCCTTCCTTTAATCCAGTTTAAATCCATTTCACTGACGAAACAGTAGAACAGTGTACAAATGTGTAACTCTGCCCTCTGATGCTGTCAAGCCAGGCTGCGCTGTTCAAAGGCCGTGGCCAGACTGCAAGTACCTGCAGTTACCCAGGGCCCAGGGGCTGCTCTCAGCCGTAGAATGTGCTGGAAGAACAAAGTGGCTACCACTTTACCAGACTTAATGTCTTTCTGTATTCTTTCTTTTTAAAATGATGTGGTTTTGTTTGTTTGTTTTAAAAAGGGAGAAACAGGCGCCGGGGAGATAGCTCCGTGGCACAAGTGCCTGCCTGGTAAGTAAGTGCAAGGTCGTGAGTCCGAACCCTGGTCCAAAAAAAAGAAGGGAGAAACATGCCGTAATTTTCCCTCCAGTGGATAGTTTGGATTTTAAACAAAATTAGTTAATAATTATAATCAAATATTCTTATTAAAAATCATTTATGTTTTGCAGAAATTTAATTTTATGGTTTGGAAATCCTGCTTTTGCCAAAAATAGAAACGTAAAAATATTCTTAAAAATTATTGCAAAAGTCCATGATTCAGTTAAGTACATAGCTAGCGACATACTTAATTTCAACATTTCATTTCATTGTATATGAGTAATACTTTTTACTGTGAACTATTTCAAGCATTAAAAAACAACAGCTCCAGAGAATTATATAATAAATAATAAACATTTGTGCTCCTGTTCTGGGCTCGACATAAAGTATTACCAGTATAATTGGAGCTCCTGCTGCATGGAACCTGTGCTATCTCCATCCCTTTTTCACATTCCAGAGATGAGGACTAATTACCCTGCCTTGGATGTTCATCATTCCCATGAACTAAACGCTTTTTACTGTGTATTATGTATACACAATGTGTTGTATAGTGTTGTTTTGCATGTTTCTAATTTCATATAAATGATGTATTGCAGCTACATTTCTGCAATTGGCAGATATATTTTTCTGTGTCATGGGTTGTGATATATCTACACTGATTACAGTACCTCTGCTTCCTTCCTTGTAACTGCTGCCTGTGTCCTGGGCCCATAAGTTTTTGTTGATGTGTAAACCTTCTTCATGTTTCATTGCGCACGGGTAAAGATTTTCACTGAGGAGTGGAAATGTTTCCAAATTTTAAGTGTAAAATCTGCAATTTGTTCAGGGGCTGCCAAATTGTTCTCTGGAGTTACCAGTTTTATACTTTCACTATGGAAATAGGAGGCAATGCAGATTACAGATGAGAAAGAGAAAAGGGGAATGGAGTCATTTCCCATTTCTCCATCAAGAGATCTACTTTTAATTTTCTTTTTGTTTTTGCAGAACGGAGGATTGAACTCAGGCCCTTGCACTTGCCAGGCAAGCACTTATTCTATTGAGCTATCTCCCCAGCCCCTTTCTTTTAATTTTAAAAAGCATTTGGTACATAAACTTGCAATATTCTTCTGTGACATTTATTATAACAATACAGTTACCATACCATTATATGTATCACTATGCATGCATGTATAAATCCATACTATCTATATATCATATATGTATAAATAAAAATAAGTGCAGTCTAGGATCCACTTTCCTTTTTGTGAAGCTAGGATTGAATCTAGGACCTTCCTCATGATAAGCCAGTGCCCTGTTGTTACTGTACATTCAGCCATGGAACCTCTGTTTTTAAATTTAGCTTTATAGTGTGTGTGTGTGTGTGTGTGTGTGTGTGTGTGTGTGTTTTCAGAACCAGGGA
Organism: Capromys pilorides; assembly: GCA_004027915.1. Lineage (NCBI taxonomy): Eukaryota > Metazoa > Chordata > Mammalia > Rodentia > Capromyidae > Capromys > Capromys pilorides. The sequence continues at coordinate 5,942 of PVKN010010089.1, forward strand.
TTGAGCTCAGGACCCTGCGCTTGCCTGAGCTATCTCCCAGCTCTTAGCTTTATATAGTAAGTATTGCATCACCTCATTACACATTCACTTAAAAACACTATTTCAGTGGCAAACTAGAAACACTATTTCGAGAGTCAAAATTAGTTTACTCTAGAACTATTACTTTGACTCACAATTGTTTTTTCTTTGCTTTATTTACTGTTGAATATCTGAACAGCCATTTCTTCCTTTTAGCAGTTATACCATAGAGAAGTACGGTGGAATTTTAAACCGAATATTTTTTGTCTTTTTTTTTTTTTTTTTTTTGAAACAGGGTCTCACTATGCAGTTCAGGCTGGCCTTGAGGTCACTTTTGTAGCCCAGGCTAGTCTCAAACTCATACTGACCCTCCTGCCTCAGCCTTCCAAGTGCTGGGATTTCAGGGGTGCACCACCATGCCCAGCTAAACCAAACATTTTTTGATTTGTCTCTTTCATGGCTATTTTAGTGGCTGAATTAGTCTTTTTGTTGCTGGGACAGTGAAAATCTTTCAGGATAAAATAACAGTCTTTAATTTAACTTAATTTAAAAATATTCTTCCTGTTAGGGCATCTTCTAGGTGTGTAGTATTCTGCTGTAGAAACAATTCAGTTGTCCTTCCTGCAGCTGATAGGCCCTCCTTGGTTTCGGGTATCTCGCTGTTGCAAGCATTGCTTGCATAGCTTCCTGCAGCTCTGCTCTTCTTTTGCCAGCCCCAACAGCCAGTTATGTGGCCGAACAAGTTACTGAGTCTCAACTTACATCATTTGCAAAGTGGAGCTAACAGAAGAGCTAACATTTATTAGTCTTAAAGCAGCAACAAGTTTAAGTACTTTAGTTGAATTATTTTAGTTAATGCTCCTACCTTTCAAGGACCTATCATTACTGTTCCCATTATTTGGGTGATTAAATGGAGGTAAATGGAGGTAGAGAGACCTTAAGTAAATTCCCCAGGTTTCAATAATTGGTACAACTGATGCAAACTAGCATGCTCTGTCCCAAAGCCTGCTCCTCCCCCTTGTAGACACCACATTTACATTTTCTTTCTTTCTGTCTCTCTCGTATTTTTTGGCCAATCCATTTTAAAGTTGTAGATATTGTGATATTTCACTCCAAAGTTATCAAATTTAAGAAAATTAACACTGGGAGCTTGGGTTGTGGTTCAGTGGTTGAGCTCCTACCTTACATGCATAAAGCCCTAGAGTCAATCCCCAGCACCACCACACACACACACATAAAAGGAATTAAAAAGAATGGTTTCTTAAGAATAATTATTCTAAAAAAATTAGCACTGATTTGATTTTACCTAAAGTACAGTATATTGTGTGTGTATTTGCACATCTAGAAATGGAATACCTGGGATACAGGGTTTACACACCAACTGTGCTAGGTAGGTAAGGCAAGTTGTTTTTCAACACATTTTATCATTTTAGACACCTTCTCCCTTGTACTAACCAACTCATATGAGAGTTGCTACAGTTTTATATCTTTGTCAACACTTGGTATTGTCAGACTATAAATTTTTGCTAATCTAATGAGGTGTGAAATGGTGTCTCATTGTATTTTTAATTTGTATTTGCCTGATTATTTATGAGGTTGAATTTATGAGCCCATTCTCTTTACCTCTTATGGGAATGCCTATTCATTTTTGTTACCTATTTTTAAAAAATGTTTTTTTGTTTTAAAGGCTCTCCTTTTCTAGATGGAAACTGGCATGATGAATTCTTACTGTAACCTCTAGTTACTCAGTGGTCCCACATCGCAAATAAATGGTCCATGGAGAATGAAGCTGAAAATAGAGAAATGCTTTCCTAAAAGAGATTAGTTGGAAATTTGGATTTCAGAGGTAGAAATGAAGCATGCAGCTTTATGCTGAACAGCAAGATATACACATACTCATAAAAATCTCACAAGATAAGTAACAGAAATAGCAGCAGTGCTATATTTAAGTAAGAGAGATGAGTTGAATTCCATGTCCTATTTCCCACCTGTCCTATTTCCAGGCGTTGCAATCTAAGTTATGAGAATGGTTGTAGGAGTGAACGCCAAGTGCTTCCTTTGCCTTTGTACCTGTCCTTTAGACAGTAAGTATACTTGGGTCATTAGTGCTACAAGTCACTCCATTTTCGCCAGTACTGAACACACAAAATCAATAGTAGGATCGTTTAATAATGCTCCAAAGACTTGAAAAGAGCCTGTTAAGAGAGGTTTAAACCAAAATAAAAGAACTTGGGAGTGAGGTGTTCTTGTATTTGTTGTTATTTTCCTTTGACTTAAAGAGAGCTATTTGTAGCTATATACTCCTGTTGCTAGAATGGAATTCAGCCCAGGCTGTTAATCCAGATTTTTCTGATAGAACACAAGATAAACTGTATTGGCTTATTCATGTGGCTGTACAAACTTAAAAAAAGAAAACAAAGTGTGATTAATCATTTGCTTCAGTATGTAAATGTTAAGATTTGTTCCTGAAAATACATTTTATGGTGATTTATAGCATTTAATGTGTTCTTATATGAATATGGAAAATAAAATAATTGTTATAAATGGCTCAAATTGTACTATTTATGACACTGTATCTTATTAAATTTAAGTTTCAGATGGTACAATATTTCTTTCTTTATTTCTTTTTTTTTTTTTTTCAAGATGGGGGTTCAAACTCATGACCTTGCACTTGCCAGGCAGGCACTTGTGCCAGGGAGCTATCTCACCAGCCACAGATGATACAATATTTCTGAGATCTGAAATACAAGATTTGGAAATAGGTGCTACTGTGCTTCCTTGCTGTTGGGTTCATCTAGAGGATAAATTTTCTTGATCGTGATGAATGTCTAGTTTCATCGAAATTAATAGAATTGCATACAATATGTATATATATATTTTTTTGTTTGCTTGTTTCTTTATTTACTTATTTTATGGCTGGCTCAGCCTGCCCTTGGTGGTGGGGCTGGCACAGCATGTGGTGCTGGGGATCGAACTGCAGTCCCCGCAGTTGTCTGAGCTTTCCTAAGCAGGCGCTTCAGACCACTGAACCATCTCGCCAGCCCCACAAGATGTATATTTTATACTATGTAAATTATACTGCGATGAAAAAGAGTATTTGAAGATAATGAAATTTTAGAATTACCCTCTGTTTGATGTGGCAGAGATTATGTATCTAGCAGAGACCTTTCTGTAGCCTCTGAAGGATTCTATAGGACTGGTTCCTGATGTGTCTGGTGATCTTCATGTCTGGGTCTTGATGTCTTTGTCATCACTTTGAGGAAAGACAAGAAACAACAGTTGTATTTTTGCTGTCATAGAACCTAAAGTTTCCTCTGATCCTGTCTCCATGGCCAGCCTCAATAGAAAGGAACATAGTTATATTCCACTATCTCTTCAGGTTGGCTAGCGTAAGGGAAACCAACTATCTGAAAAATGGGGGAAGAAGAACTGCAGAAAACTGTCATGTTTAAAGTTTATTCCATTTCTCTTTAGGATCTAGACCTTGGTTTTAATGAGAAATAACAGAGAATGATTAGATAAAAGTAGGTGAATGGTTTACACTGTTCTGTGTTTGATCTTCTCCTTCCCCTTTTCCTTATCCTCCTCTTCAGAATAATGACAAACAGGAATCTCCTTGGCCCGAGACTGCTAAAATAGGAAATGTTTGAAGTGACATTTATTCAGCAGGGTTTGGAGTTGTTCAGCCAGATGTTTGCAGACCAATAATTTTGAGAACCATCATCTACTATACCATATTTGTCTTTAGAAAAAAAGCGTTAAATTAGTTGAACGACTGATTCATAAGTATAAAGATGATCTGCTAAAATATATACACTAAACTCTATTGAATATTAAGAAAATCCTTAGAGTCATATAATTCCTTGCTTTAGTATTAATTTTTTATGTGAGTTAAATCCATTTTCTGGGCTGGGGGCATAGCTTAGCAGTATAAGCACCTGCCTGGCCAAGTACAAGGTTAAGAGTTCCATCCCTGGTACTGAAAAAAAAAAAGAAAAAGAAAAAGAAAAAAATCCATTTTCTTATGCAAAAGCCTCTCCAGTTAAAATGCTAATGCCAATTCCAGTAACTGAAGACAAACCTATTTGCAAATTATCCTTCATTGATCTTATTTCATACTTATCCATGTTGTATCTGTTTCTCCATACTTTAAATTTGTTTAGAAGGCAGAGTTTTTTTAAGTTGCCTGGGTAGAATTATTGTTTTTGGACTAAAAAGCTAATTGTTTATCTTTTTTTCTTCTTTCTGTGTTTGTTTCACAGCGTGGAAAAAGGTGTGAAGGTGTTTCAAAGCCACTTTGCTCTAATTTTCAATTTTAGTCTCCTCCATTGCCCATTAAATGCAGCCATATTTATGACATTGCTGATTCTTTTTACCGTATGTTTTTATATTTTCTTCATATATTTCCCCCTAACATTTGTTTATGATCAATGATTATAAATAAATAAATAAATATATATATATATATAATATATGTCACATAATACATGTACTTATCATTCAATATTATGTTTTGGTTATTTAGACTTAGAATTAATTAATTTGATATTAAAATTAATTAATTAATGTATTTATTTATAAATGACAGAACCTTTATTTCCTAACTCCCTAAGCCTTTGTCAGAAGGCAGATCAGGTATAGTGTATGTGGAAGGCAGAATAAGCCCTTCTCAAGCAATCCAGAACTCAGGAGAGACCCAACACATGTTCTTCATAGTCATTTCCCATATGCCAGAGGGAGCAGGACTTCCGCGGACCTTGTTGAGGATGTTGAGCTTCCTGGAAAAGGCACAGTCGTCCTAGATACTTAGGCCTACAGAATAGCTTGGCTGGGCAGGTCTTCAAGAACAGTTGTCTCAAGGCCTTCTTTGGGGTTGGGAGCCACGCTGGAGCTGGGCACAGAGCCCAGCCCAGGAGGTACCCCTGGAGGCTGGTGACCACATTCAGTAGGATCCAGGGAGTCCGGACTGAGCAGTACCCAAACTGCAGGAACAGGGCAGCGTACTGTGAGGGGGTCGAGGCCCGTGTCAGGTGAGGCTGGAACCCAGCTGTCCTCAGTCTGCAGAAATCGCAATCTGGCCAGCTGGTGGGTCCTGGAGCTCGCCCTTGACCATCGGCATAGCCGACGGTGTGCAGCAGCACGGCCAGGAGGACCTGAGAACACTCCGCGCCGAGCACTGCCGCCCTCCAAGCGACCCAGCGCCAGCCAGCTGCAGCAGGTGTCGAATTTTGCTGCCATCTTGAACATGAATCTCCAGTGTGTCAGGAGGTAGCTGAGGCACCGGGGAAGGTGCCAGGAGCCTCTACAGAGCCGGCTTCCGGTAGTGCTCCGTTCTGCTAGCTGCAACACTGCCGCCGCTCGCGCAAGCTCGGACCTCCGGGCGCAGCCCTGAGGGTGCGAGCCCGGAAGCTTAGAGTTTATTTAGATTTTGTTATATAGATTTGTTATATATATATATATTCTTTTTTTCCTGTTCATTCTGTTTCCTTGTTTTTTATTGGACTGCCAATATTCAAACTCTTTTTATTTTCAGGGTTGATGATCAGATCCAGTGCTTAAGCACTCTAGGCTAGTGCTCTGCCATGGATTTCCCCTGCTCTTTTGTCTTTCAATTTCTTGCTTGCTTGATTTGGAAAGTATTTATGATAATTCTATTTCTTTGGTATTTAGTCCTACACATTCTTTAAAACTTTAAAGTAATTCAGTGTATGTATGTATGTATGTACATACATATGTATGTGCTGAGAATTGAATTTAGGGGCTTCACCCATGCTAAGCATTGGCTGTAACATTGAGCTATACCTTTAGCCTTTAAAATTCTCCAAGAAGGTAAAGTCAATATCAGGCCCTTATGACTTTTTAACTCACATTTCTTTGTAGGTTGTTATTGTATCTTAGTGCTACATTACTTTTAAAGTCTTACCATTAATTATTAGTAGTGTTGGGGCCGGCGAGATGGTTCAGTGGTCTAAAGCGCCTGCTTAGGAAAGCTCAGGGAACTGCAGGGACTGCGGTTCGATCCCCGGCACCACATGCTGCGCCAGCCCCACCACCAGGGCAGGCTGAGCAAGCCATAAAATAAAGAAAGAAAGAAACAAACAAGCAAACAAAGAAAAATAAATAAATAAAACTTTAATTTAAAAAAAAATCATTAGTAGTATTATATGCTGTGTGTGTGTGTGTATGTTTGTTGTGTGTGACTAATTTTTTTTTTTTTGGCGGAACCAGGGATTGAGCTCAGACCCTTGTACTGGCAAGTGTTTATTCTACTGAGCTATATCCCCAGCCCTTTCTTTTTTTTTTTTTTTTTTTTTGTGGTACTTGGGATTGAACTCAGGATCCTGTGTTTGCCAGGCAAGTGCTTATACTACTGAGCTATCTCCCCGGCCCCTAAAAGTTAAACTAAGAAGTTTTGCAGTGGGCTATATCCCCAGTCCTTTTAATTTATTTTATATTTTGAGACAGGGTCTTGCTAAGTCACAAATTTGTTCAGACTGGGCTAGAACTAGTGATTCCTCTGCCTTGGCTTCCCAGAGAGCTGGGGTTACCGCCATGAGTCACCATGGCAAGAGTTGACTATTTATTATTAACAATGAATTATTTAGGGCCAGGGAGATAGCTGAGTCGACTAAAGTATCTGCTTAGGCAAGTGCAGGCAAGCACGGGGACTGCAGGTTGATCCTGAACACCACATGTTGTGCCAGCCCTGCCTCCAAGGCAGGCTGAGATGGCCACAATCCAGGCATGGTAGCATATGACTGTAATCCCAGCGCTGGGGAGGCTGAAAGTAGGAGGATCACTGTAAGTCTGAGCTGCATAGTGAGACCCTGTAATAACAAAATAAAATAAATAAATAATTTAATTTCAACAATATATTTATACTTTTTTTTATTTTGCCATATACTTCTTCCTTCTGGATTCAATGGTTTTTCTTACTAAGAAGTCCTTTGATAGGACTTTTGGAGATGGTTACTGTGTGGTAACTTAAAATGTCAATGAAAAGATAATGAAGAAATGAGAAAAGAATGGAAGAAAGAGTATGGGGGCTGGGGAGATAGCTCAGTGGCACAAGTGCCTGCCTCACAAGTGCAAGGTAATGAGTTCAAACCCTGATCCTGCAAACAAACAAACGAAACAGCTCTCCTGTTAAAAAAAAAGAGTGCAAACCAGAAGACAGATTTGAGGAAATGTCTCACAACTGTAGGCTTGAAATGTCTTCATTCACTATTAGTCTGGAATGGAAATTTAGCTGGGTATAGAAACAGAATGATCTAGGATGAGAATTATGTTTGTTGGCATCCTGAGGAAACGCCAATTGTTTCTTCAGACATCTGTTGTGACTAGGGACAAGTTTGATGATAATCTAATTGGATGTTGTTTACTTTTTTTTTTTCCAAGAGATGTGCTTTTGTTTTTTATTTGCTCTCAAGACTTTTTCCAGTTGACATTCTGAAGTTTCACCATGGGGTGTCAAACTGTGAAATTGTAATTTTTATACTGTTAAGTCCTTTGTATTTTGTATTATTCTAAACCTCAAGGCTTGTGTATGTTTTCCTTTAATTATGGAAAATTCTCAGCTGTTATTTTCTTAAATATTGTATCTCTCTCTCTCTTTTTTTTTTTTTTTTTTTGCAGAGTCAGGAATGGAACTCCGGACCTTGCACTTGCCAGGCATGCACTTGTGCCCCTGACCTATCTCCCTGGTCTCTTGCCTCTCTTCTCTGTTCTTAGTTCTTTCTGAAATATCTGTTTGATATCCATTATACATTATACCTTCTTAATCTGTTTTGTAAGGCTTGTTGCCACTTTTTTTTTTTTTTAGATAGTCTCATTATGTAGTTCAGGCTACTTTTGGACTCACTATATAGCCTGATCTGGCCTTGAACTCCCAGTGGTCATCCTGCCTCAGCCTCTCAAGTGTTGGGATTACAGGCATGAGCCACCTTGCCTGGCTTTATCTGCCACAATTTCATAGTCTGTTTCTGCCCTGCATTTTAAGAAATCTCCTCGAATCTATTTTGTGCTTTATGACTCTTTCTTCACTTTTGCCTTATCTACTTATTATCCTATTCACTGAGTATGTTTTTTTTTTTTTTAACTTTGGTGACTCTATTTCCTATGTAAGAGTTAATTTGGTTCTTTCCTAATGTCCTGTTTTTATATTGTCTTGTATTTTCATTATGGTTTGGTTATAGCCTCTGTTTATATCTCTCATCATGTTCTAGTTATTCTAAAAGTGTCTTTATATATGTAGCTCTCTGAGTGCTGATCCTTCCATTTGCTGCATCTGTTGATTCTGCCTCATGACTGTTTTTCCCTGGACCTTGTAATTTCTGATTGGGAGTTTGCTTTTATTTTTCTTCCCAGGAGATATAAAAAAGTATCTATGGAGTGAATGGGCAATTTCATTGCAGGGCTCTAGAGGTTTCACATGTCCTGGCTTAGTTTTCTTTTTCTTTCTGGCTTAGTTTTAAATTTGTTATTTCTCAACTTAGGATTCCTAAATCAAGTAAGCTTTTTTTTTTTTTTTCAGAACCGGGGTTCAAACTCACGACCTTGCATTTGCCAGACAGGCACTTGTGCCACGAAGCTATCTCCCCGGCCCCGTAAATCAAGTAAATAGTATAAAGTTAGTGTCTGTCTGTCTCTCTACCTACCTACCTGTTTTCTATCTATCTTAGGCCTGGATTCTCCATTTCTTTTTTAATTTTTTTTTCCGTTTCTTAAACATATTTTACTGTTACCCAGCATCCCAGATAAGCAATACATCATTTAGGGATGCAACCAAACTTTATTACAGTGGCTGACTCAGTGAGGTATCAGTATTCTAACATATTACTAAAGTTGATAGTAGGCACAGTGGGACAGAAAACCCATTGTCCACATCCTTTTATGTGAGTTCCTTATGTTCTCTTGCTCTTCTGACCTCAACGTGTGTCCCTCTAGCTGTTGTATAGAGAGTTGGCTGATCAGCCTGTAACCTCACAGATATGGTCCGGATAGGAAAGGAGAAAAGGAAGCAACAAGGATGGCTCTCCTGTCATGTGTCACATGGTCATACCCAATGCCAAGGGGGAGGACTGCATAGTGGAGCGTCATCCCCTGTCTTTTGATATTTCTTTTCATGTGTGGCACTTGGGGACTTCCTTCTGCTCCTCTCCGCATTGGCTTCTGAGAGAAAAATTTTTTTTTTGCGAGACTGGGCTTCAAACTCATGACCTTGCACTTGCCAGGCAGATTGCTGTGCCACGGAGCTGTCTCCCTGACCCCTGAGAGAAATTTTTTGTTGGTTGTATGACTCACAATGTCTCTACATTTGCCTAGTCTATTATGTTACTGAAGGAGTCATTTATTTGTCCACACTACACTCTCCATTCAATTATTCACTAAAAATATATTGGGTATTTATTTTGCCCCATAACCTGAGCTAGGGCCTGGGGATATGGTGGTGCATAGAGTGTGCTTTAGGGGTGCTGTCAAGGGTTAACAATTTCTCCCACTGAATTGATTTGGAAGTTCTAAGTTATCACACTATGTTCTATTGTTCTAGCCTCAAAGTTCCTCCACAGAGAACATTACTGTTGGCTTAGCATTTCTGAAGCTCTTGACTGGGGACACAAGTCTCAAAATATGTAGAAAATATGTATGGAGCAGACTGGCTGAGTGGTTCCTACCCTTCATTTAGTTACCTTGATTGTTTGCCTTCCATCCTCTGTAGCCGTACACTCCACAGGGTGTCTGAGAAGCTGGTTCCCTTTGCCAGAGCAAGCCTCACTGTGCTTGTTTCAGCTGTGGTTTCATCTACTTTGTTCATCAACAGCATTCCATCTGCTTTCTCTCCTTTCATAAATTTTTCAAGTTTTCTAATTGTCAATTGGCACCATTTCTTGTTTATGCACTACTATGGATTATTAGTTTTTGTGTATCATCATCTCAGTGGGATTTGGGGAAATAGTCTGAGTACAGTAAATGTTTATGTGCAATTTGCATCATGGAAACAGACGCTCCAGATATGTGGTCATGCATCCTGTTTGCTCAGTACTGTCTTCAGAACTAAGAAAGATGCAAGAGAATACTGTATAAGATGCAATCCTTAGTACCAGAGGTATGGTAGAGAGAACTTGTACCAATAGGAGATATCAGAGTTGACTATCAAAATTTCAGGAATTTTGAGTTGGTTGATTTCACTTTGATATCTTTATATTGGTCCTGGGAGGTGTATCACTGGAGTCAGCAAACACTGAGAATAGGCTCCTTCTCTTCCCTGAGATCTGGGTGTAAAACATTTATTAGCACACTGCTAGCCTTTACTCTTGAGTGACTTGTGCTATAGATGTAGAGATAGGACATTTACTGAAGAAAAAATAAAATAAGTAAGAAGCCATCAAGTGCAAAATAGAGCAGAGCAGACCCTCAATCTGCTGAGAAATGTGGACAGCAGAAATCCATGTCAACCGCAATAGCAAAGGAAGTTTGGCCAGCTGGCAACCTGCTTATGCAAGGTAAGTGGGTGGGGAGCTCTGAAGACAGGGTTTAAATTCTAGCTCTTTGACTTTCTGCTGTGTGACCTGAGAAAATGACTCAATCTTTCTAATAAGCATAATGACAGTCAACATTGATTACATCCTTAATATGGGCAGGCAGTGTTATAGATGCTTTGAATAAATTAATGTAATCTCATTGCCTGCAAAATGTTGCTTACCTTAAAGGCTCATTCTGAGTAGGAAAAAGCCTATGATAAAAGAATGCTTTGCAAAATCTGCACCCACAAATTAGTTGCTTATTGGCAAATTTCTTATAGAAAGTGTATAATTTCTATATTTAGATTTCTTCTGCTGGGACCTTGAAGAATGGGTGGGATTTGGTTAGGTGAAGCTAAAGGAAAGGAAAGCACCCAACCCTAGAGGAGATCCCAGAGGTAAGCAGAGGGCTTACTTTGGGATAAATAAATAATAAAATAAAGAAAAATAAATAAATAAAATAATCGAATGAGCCAAGTGGGGACAGATGTGTAAAGTCCTGTGTTCTAAGTAGGAGACTTTGTACTTCATGTTATGGGAAGTGGGGGACCACTTATTTGGCTTATAAGCCATTGCGAGTTTTTCAGAAGTCAGAGGCAGGACTAAAACAAAGATTTTAGGAATAGGATTTTGGCTAATGATTGTGCACAGTGAATTGGGGAGGAGAAAAGACTGAGGCATGAGGTGATGACAGTGCTTCTGGTGGGCTTGGGAAAGAGGGAAAAGGCTGGGGGTTTCAAGACAGCTCAAAAGGGGGATTCAGTGGACAATGAGTTTTATGAAGAGATAATAAAATTTATATTTTTATAATTGAATAAACTAGAAACATGTAGCCATAATATTTGTATGAGCCCTCTGAACAAGAAATTATGAAAAATAAATAGGGTGGATCTGGATCCTTTCCCCATTCAAAAATAAAAGAATTCTAACTTGAAAGCAACATTATAGGGGCTGGGGAGATAGCTCCACGGTGCAAGTGCCTGCCTGGCAAGTGCAAGGTCATGAGTTTAACCCTGGTCCCACGAAAACAAAAAAAAAAACAAAACAAAACAAAAAAAAGATTATATATATGTTTCTGTTTTCTTTTCTTTTTTGAAGAACCGGGTGGATTGAACTCAGGACCTTGCACTTGCCAGGAAGGCACTTGTGCCCGAGCTATCTTCCCAGCCCCTAATGTATATGTTTTCTAATCAGTAAAAAAAATTTTTCTTTTTTACATTGTGTGTGCATTTTGGTACTCTCTTTTCATTAAATTAACATGAATAAACTTGTTGAGTTCGTTTACTTCCATAACTGATTATCAGAGTATCTGTATATTTCACATTATTTTTATAACTATGATTTTAAATAGTTTTGCTGTAATCTGGGGATATACTCTTTCCAGAGAAGGTTCAGGAAGTAGGCATGACATGTTCCTGTGCATTCAAGTCTCATGTCAGTGACTGCCATCAATAGGATGTGAGCATTAGGAGACTGGGCCCCCTGGTGCGGTACGTAAAGTACCCACACCTTTCACTTCCTTTGCCCTGGTCACAGGTACCAAGGACACTAGAAGGCTGTATGACATCACACCAGAGTGCTTCTGCTTCATCATTTTGTCAACAATCTGCATGGGCAAAAGCCTCTGGTGACTTTCATGTTGCTAAATCCGTTGGAGCTTTGGAGCTTCACATCTTTCTTGAGTTTTAAGCAAATTCAGTACTATTGATGCCGCACCTCTGCCTTCTTTTTGGAAACTAAATTTATCTTCTAGATCTTCTAGAACACCACGGTCTCTTAATTCTCTTTGCTCCTCTGTTGGGCCTCATTAATATAAAAGAATTTATCATCTAGATGCTAAATCATGAAACTTCTGCACATTAGTTATGAAAAAGATATCTCACTCTATTTTACTTTACTATTTGCCAAGTCAAGCTTGATACCCTTACTTACCACCTGTATTTCAGTAGTTCTTTTTTTAAATTTTTTTTGTTTGTTTGCTTGTTTGTTTGTTTATTTATTTATTTTATGGCTGGCTCAGCCTGCCCTGGTGGTGGGGCTGGTGCAGCATGTGGTGCCGGGGATCGAACCGCAGTCTCTGCAGTTGCCTGAGCTTTCCTAAAAAGGCACTTTAGATCACTGAGCCATCTTGCTGGCCCCTCAGTAGTTCTTAAAATTTTGCATCTAATGCGACCTCTTGTTTGAATCTTGTACCTGTGGCCAGTGGTCTTCATAATCTTATTTCGCTGACTCAAATACATTTCAGATTTAACACATTCTAAATTAACTTTATGATCTTCAAGTATTATCTTTCTTGAATTATTATTATTTTTATTATTTTATTTTATGAACATTTATTTATTTATTTATTATGGCCCACTCAGCCTGCCCTGGGGGTGGGGCTGGCACAGCATGTGGTGCCAGGGATTGAACTGTGGTCCCTGCAGCTACCTAAGTTTGCCTAAGCAGGCACTTTAGATTGCTATGCCATCTCGCTGGCCCTTCTTGAATTATTATTATTTTATTATGTTTCTGTTACTAACAGTCAAACCCAGGACCTTGTGTTTGCCAAGCAGGCACTTATGCCACTGAGCTGTCTCCCTGGCCCCGAGCATTGTCTTTCTTTAGTTTCACCCATCTCATTATAATTTACAAGTATTTACCTGGTATGTAGCTGGAAATATAGGCATCACCCCAGATATTTCCATTTGTTTATCTCCCATTCCTCTCCAAGAATCTAAATCAATTGTCAAACTTTAATAATTTTACCTCCTGAATAGCTTCTAGATATAGATACATCTTTGCAGCTTAGTTTCTTTTCAGTCTACTTTGTTTGTTTTTATTTTTTTTTGTCAGCCTGCTTTCTGAATACTAGTCATTAATCTTTTCCAAATATAAATTTCATCATTGATACAAACTACCATGGTTCATATGTGTTCCCCCAAGTTCCACTGAGGCACTGAAGGCGCATTCCATAAACTGTAGTGCTACTGGGAAGTGATAGAAACTTCAAGTAATGGAGCCTAGATGAAGGAAGTTAAGTCACTGCAGGTATGCCCTCCCCCTAGAAGGGGATTTGGGGATCTTGGCTTTTCTTTTCCCTTCTTTTTTGCTTGTTAGATGTAAGCAAAAGGTGGACAGCCTCACCACGTGCTTGCCGCCATAATGGTTTGCCTTGCCACAGGCCCAAAATCATCAGGGCCAACCAACCATGGCCAGAAATCTATGTAACTGGGAGCCGAAGTAAATCCTTTTCTTAAAATGATTATCCAAGGTATTTCATTATAATAATGGAAAACCAGCTAATACATGGACTGAATATTTATGTTTCCCCACAATGTGTATGTTTATAGCCTAATCCCAATGTGATGGTATTTAGAAGTGGGAAATAATTCATTCGTGAGAATGGATCTTTGTGTATGGGATTAGTATCTTTGTAAAACGAGACTTCTTCTTTCTTCTCTCCAGCAGAGAAGATAATCATCTGAAAACCAGGAACTGGACCCTTAGCAGACACTAGATCTGCTATCACTTTGATCTTGGTCTTTTCCGTCTCTAGAACTGTGATAAATAAATTTCTGTTGTTCAAACCACCTAGTCCATACTAATTTTGTTATAGCAGTCAAAATGGACTGGGAGAGTCATGCTTCCTTAGGCCTCATAAACTCATCTGTATGTCAGAATAAGTTGGGTAACACTTTAGTAATAAATGACTGAGGGCATCTAATTATCTTTCATCAACATTTTATTGCTTGTTCATGGTGTGTCTACGGTTCTGCTCCACAGAAACTTTGCTTTGGAAATCAAGGTGATAGAGCAGTCTTCTGTGGGATATTGCTCATTAGAGTGGGAAAAAAGAAAAAAAGGTAGCGCATGCTCTGGCTCATCAAGGCTCTGCCTGGCAGCGACACATATATTCCACTGGCCAAAGCAAATCACAAAGTCTTTTTTGAGTTCAACAGGAAATGGATACGCAGTCACGCAAGAGGGAGGGACGCTGGAGCAACAGAAACTATACTATTTGATGACCAGCAACTCAACCTACCACCCCTTGCAGTGACCTATGATTCTGAGGCTAAAACCTCAAAACTTTTCATAGTTTTATATGGTTTCTGATCATGATCTCTCTCCTAAACTCTTGAGCTTGACCTCTCTCATTTTAATCCGTCCTTCACACTGACCTGAGCAAATAATTCTTTGAGTATCTTACGTGGCCTCTCTTTCAAGTCCCTGAACATGTGGCTCCCTCTTGTTTTCCATTTCAACTTACTTCCGTTCTTATACTGTCCTTTCTCCCATTAAAAAAAATCCAGACAACATCCTGATGTCCCAGAGGAAGAAACATTTGCAACTTCTAAAAATGTGATAGAACCAGAACCATGCAATCGGTATGTGCAATCGGCTGTGGAGATTGTGAAATAACAGTCATGGTTCTATTTGTTCTGTGACAGGAGGAAAACTGCAAATTTTTTATGAGACAAGAACTCTGGCCTAAGAGAGAGCCAAGCACCATTGCCACAGTGTGCTACCAGGTCATTATTTTGCAATCTTGCTCCTCCTTTTTCCTTCCCCAGATGCATTTTGTAGCTAGTGTCTGGCCTTGGACACAGAGCACAGGTTTAAGAAGCCAGAGGAGTTTGGTGCTATTTTGCACAAACACTCTAGTCATCTCGTTTGTCTTTACTTTTTTAATGGTGAAGCCATACAAATGTAGGAGGAAAAGGGAGGGCAGAAATCACAGAGTAGGAGATATTAAGGGCAAAAAGTGTTTTCAATTTTTCCTTTCTCTAGATAATGAGTAAAATGCTTTTGAATAAGGAAAAAGATGCCCGCAAAACACCTAAAATGTAAGTAACTCATCTCGTTAGACAAAGAGTCTCCTCAGAATAAGAAGAGATATTATTGTTTCTAAGTTTTTTGAGTCCTGGGTCCAAATTTCATCATAATAGCTGAAAAAATGTCATGCTTTTTATAAAACGTGCGTGTTTATGATGCATAACATAAATGTTTGACAGTAAGGCAAGATTCATCATGTTAATTTCTTCTGTTGATTCTTAAATCTTTTCATTTTATTATTTTCACATAAGCAGAATCTTGCTTTGATGAGGAAAATGCAGTATCTGATGGCTACATGCTGGAATCATAAGGCCAAGAGGTTGACAGGAGATGGACTCCTTCTGTCCCCATTACACTGCAAAATGTCCTGTGCTTAACTTTATCCATAAACGTGATTTTTCCTCTGACTAACTGGTTTAGTCTCCCTTAGGCCTCCCTTTTAGAATTTCCTAGATTCTTATAGTCCTCCTAATTCTGCAGTGTTATCAGGACCTCTACATCAAATTAAAATAAAGATCTGCAGAAGATAACAGTAGCTTCTTTTCTCTTCTGTCGCTGCAGTTCCTTTTAGCTGACTCAGCTGTCAACGAAGGCCCAGAGCAGCTAAGAACAGTCACGGCAGTCATTAGCATTTAGAAAGGGACTCCATCACAGCCATTAACACCTTCTTGCAAACACTCTAGTGAAAAACATTTAAAACCCATCCTGTAGCTTTGATTTGTGCCTACAGACCAATCTATAAGAAACTAGTAAACATATCTAATATCTTAATAGATAAATACATATTAAAAGAAGATATTTAGTTTTGCTTTTGAATCCTTACCAAGAAACATTTGTTTTTATGTTGGTGAGAGAGTCACCTTCGCCATAGTAGAAGGAAAATGGGAAACATTCGATGCCATCGCTTCTGGCTTTGGAGGAGTGATTTAACATCCCAAGTTTGGATGAATCATAGAATACAGTGATTTTTCTGGAAACTTCTTGAATTTGACCATGAAATAGGATGATATGAATAAACTGTTATAGCAGTGATGTTAGCTATAACAATGGGCAAAATAAATATAACTGAGGGCAATATTTTAATAAATTCACACAGCAAAATTTGGCCCTAACTAAAGAATATTTATTGTCTCCATTTAGAAATATCAAAGACATCACTCTAAATGATACATTTTGATTCATTACTTTTTACAACTATTTGAAAGACTGGTCAGTAGAATTTTTAATTAGAAACATCTACTGAGTTCCTATATTGTGCCAGGTGATATTTATGATGTTATTCAATCTTATTTTCTCATTCATCTTTTTCTCATTCTTTTTTTTTTCCTTCTCTTCTTGTTTCTTCTTTCTCTGTGCCTCTTAAATTTCCCTACTCTTGGTTTGTCTTGAGCTTTTTTTCTTTTCCCTCATCATTTGGATGTGGACTTTTTCTTGCTTTGTCCCCCTAGGAAGAGAAGAAACTTGAACTGGAGAAGAGGAAACTGCCCATCCACTTAAAACATAAAATCACTATGGAAACACATTTATTTAATCTTCACAATATCGTGAACTTGGACTTAGAATCACCAATAGATTTGGAATTCTATTCACTTTGAGAACTATGTACTTTGAATTCATTATTCAGTAGACTAAGACAGAGCAACATAACTAACTGAAATAATTTCAGTAAATATGAAAGTCTGCAAAATTCTCTGTGTATACTGGTAGTGATCTTAATGACGTGCTGTTAGCAGAACAC
>PVKN010010090.1:0-23024 GCA_004027915.1 Capromys pilorides
AAATAAATTTCCATTCACAGAGCTTTCCTTTTTTCTTTTCTTTCTTTGTTGTTTTTTTGGACATGGTCTCACCATGTAGTTCAGGCTGGCCTCAGACTCACAGGCATCCTCCTGCCTCAGCCTCCCAAGTGTTGGATTACAGGCTTGTACCACTATGCCTAGCATCTTCCATTTTCTAAGCCTACAAAACATGTGGCATAGAGATGTGACTGTAGTTTACAGAAGAGAATTTGAGTCGTTTTGTCTGTTTCCTTGGCTATGTGCATCTCAGCCAGAGGTCACTGGGCAGCTGTCTCCTGTGCTGCACAACATCGTGAAAAACATTTAGAACAATGTTCTAGCAAACTGTAGAGTGGTAGGGTTGTAACCTCTGGGGAAACTTGAGACTCGAGGTTAACTGACTTTTCAAGGGCTCAGAGTCAGTCATTGGTAGACATAAAGCTGAGATCCATGTCACTTGGCTTCTTGTGGCCAACCCTTCCCCTGTGTTGAGTAAGGTGTATTACATGCTGAAATGAAACACGAGAATGTAAGACCTGCAAAAGGCCATTTAATAACAGTGTCACTCGGAGACTTTTCGGTTCATAGGACTTCACGCTCCTTTTCTAAATCTGCTTACCACACTCTGTGAAGTGGAAAGAAGCAGCAGCAGCAGCAGTAATAGTTGTAATGAAAGCATAACAACCTCATTCCAGAGATGATGAAGCTGGACCTAACTTGTACTTCCTCATCTTAATAGCATCACATAGTTAGGGAGGAGGAAAACCAGGGCATGAACTCAGCCAGGTTTCTCCACGCACGTCCACATCCTAGACTCAGAGTGAGTCAGTGGGTATACCATGCACCATCACCAAGGTGAATGCAGATGAAGGGGACACAGCTTTGCCCTCAGGACACTCCTATGTCAACTCCCAACCCTTGATGTCCCTTCCTTTTGTGCACACGGTCTGCTCCACCACTAAGTCTTGGTTCAACAGTAGCATGGAAAAATAGGATGATCTTGCTTGACAATGACTATGTTTTGACTTTGAGTGAGTTATTTGTTTCTCTGGGCCTTGATATTTGCTTTTAAAAATGAAACAAATAGCAAATAAACATATTTGCTGTCTCAGTAGGGGATAGCAAAAGGTGAGATGACTACCAAAAATATGGAACTTCTAAGTAAGATTGGTATGTAATAATTCTAGAGATATCTTTTGTTCAAAAAATCTCTACATAACAAAATCTTTGTGTCCCCAAAGAAAGACTAAGACACTCTGCATTAAGGATGTAGTCATAACAAACATTTCCTATCTGGTAAGTATGGTTTCCAGTCTGTCAATGTGGCTCCTTGTTTACAGAAAGTCACCCTGTTCCATGTCTACACATAACACCAAGAACGAAGGCTGAGAGGAGAAAAGGAGACCAGGACTAAGAGAAATTGTTTGTGCATTAGTTTCCCTTCAATTCAGTTTAGCTCTCCCTTCTCTGAAGACAACATTTCTAACCTAGAATTGAGTATGATGATTGAAATCTTGTCATAAAAGTAGAAAGAACAGGAGAGAGTTATAACTGAGAAGCAGTCCAATTATCTGCAGCTGCATAACAAAGCATCCACCCCAAACTTGAGGAGTAAACCACAATGCATGATTTCTCCTTATTCTGTCATTTCACACCACTATTGTGACTCTGTCCAGCTGTTGCCTGGCATGTCTTCATGCTCCTCCGTGAAGCACCTCCAGAAGGCTAATTGGGCTTCTGTACAGCATGGTGGCCTCAGGCTATCAGGGCAAAAACAAAAGCCTACTAAGGGTCAGACAGCCACAGCATCACTCCTGCATTCTATTAGTGAAAGCAAGACAACTCATAATTCAGAAGAGGGCAAACAGCTCCATGGCTTGTTGGGAAGAGGGTTGTACTCAATAAAAAATGAACATGCTTAAGGGGCTGGGAAGATAGCTCCGTGGCACAAGTGCCTGCCTGGCAAATACAAGATCGTGAGTTTGAACCCCAGTCCCACAAAAAAAATCAAAAAAATGAACATGCTTATTGGTGGCCATCTTTGGGGATAGCTCACCACAGAGGAACTTACCAGGTAACAAGGGCCTTTTGTCTTCCATTTAAGCATTTCAGACTTATAGAGAAGGTGAGTGTTATGGTTTATATCTGGATATCGCCTCAAAGTCTCTTATGTGGGGCCTTTGGGAGGTGATTAGACTTGGGGGCATGACCTGGAAGGGTGTGTCCTATCTCTTCCCATCTCTGTTGATCTCTCTGCTTCTGGCTACATTGCCATGAATTGCTTCCCCTCTGCCACACTACCCTGTCCTGGAGCCACCAACTAGAAATAAAACCTCTACAAACTATGAGCCAAGATCAACTTTTCCTCCTTCAAGATGTGAGTGTTGAGTATTGTGTTTCAGTGACTAGAAAGCATCCAAGGCAGTGGGTGAGGAGAGAGAGACTGTGGGGTATTTTATGAAGTTCCAAGCCAGTTATGCCAAGACCAGCTCAGGGGTCTAAGTTTAGTGAGAGAGGCATCTGATCTCAGGTCTTCTAGAAATTCAACAGGAAAAACATGACCACATTCCTACTCCTCTCACTCCTAGCTTCTCAAAACTTACACATAAAGATGTTTTAACCTTGAAGTGTCTCGGGTGACTAGGTGTGGAGATACTATCTTCACAGAAGAAATTAAGTTCAAATGAGGTCACTGGGATGGGCCCTCATCCTGTCTGACTAGTCTCCTTCTTAAAAGGGAGGATTAGAACACACAGAGACAGTCCTGTGAGTAAAATAGCAGGAGCCAGCCATCTGAAGGCCAAGGACAGTGGCCTCCAAGAAAATGAAATCCATCAGCACCTTTGCTTGTCCACCAGTGTCCAGAACTTCTAGAAAGGTATACCTGTTCCTCAAACCACTCCACCTATTGTATTTTGTTAAGGCAGCTCGAGGATACTAGCACAGAGTAGGCAAGCCTAGGACTGGTGGAGCTGGAATGTGAAGTCCTAAAAGACTGCTCAGAAGCTCACAGTAGCCCACAGCTGAATGGAGGGTGGTAACAGGTATCTGGGGTCCTGGGCAGGAAGGCAAATGTACAAAGAAAGTTTCAGAGTTACACATTGGAGACAGGCCCAGGTATGTCAGAACGATTCCTTTATGTATCTATAAAAATAATGATGCTTCCAATGTTTAAAGTTCATACTTTTTTTTTTTTTTTTTCAGTTACGATGTCTAGCTTCTCTAGGAAAATCAGAAGACCTCCAGCCACATGTGCCTTCAAGGGTACAGGGGCTGGGATTTATTTTTCTTTGTCTGTATGTTCTCAACGTGACTATTTCCAAGAACGGTTTTGTAAATAGCAGGTGGGAAAACAGACAAGCACGTTCTATCAAATTGCCTCACTTTGAAATTTGGGAATTGAAAGTCTTTATGGTAATTTGCGTCTTGTCATTACAGTGAAGAAGAGCATGATTCACCCACTCGACTTAGTTCATTGTGAGTTACAGTGGAGCACGTTACATAATTAGCTGAATCCAGAAGTGGTGGAAGCTTCCAATATTCCAGGGAGGGCTTTTAGAGGGTTTTTGTGATTCTACACTGAGCTTTTATAGTTGTTTCTATTTCTGGAAGACATTGGAAATAGCTTTAAGTGTACATGCGTGTTAAGATTGCCTCTCACCTGACACGCTTAGATACACATCGGCAGCTTGTAAATTCCTTCCTTGCTGTAATGAAAAATCTTGTTATAATTTTCCCATCAAACAAAAGGGGCCCGGCTACTCTTGCGGGGGGAATTTGATTGAATTTTTAGGGTTTTGAGAAACAACAGTCCCAGTTGTTCTTGTACTTTATACACAATGCCTAAGACAGAGTTAGCAACAGAATTACAGTTGGCTCTGGCCTTTCTTCCTTCCCAGGCGCTGTGCATCCCCTCCTCCCCCCAGGGATTGAACTCAGGACCTTGTGCTTGCCAGATAAACACTTATTACACTGAGCTATCTCCCTCCCCCTCTCCCTCCCCCCAGGCGCTGAAACCACTGAGCTAACCCAAAGCCCCCGCTTTGCATATGTTAAAGAGGACTCAATCTCTTCTTCCCAGGTTAACTTAGATACCAGAAGAAGCTGTGGTCCTTTTCCTGGGTCCTGGCTATTTCATCCTGCTTGAGCTAGCAGATTTGAGAGAAAGGCTTAGCTGGCTGTTCACACCTGCGGGCTGGCAGGTCTCCCAGCTGTCCTGTATGGGCAAATGCCTCAGGGTCTTTGGTACTGTCTGGCCCCCAGATGCTTCCTTTAGTGACCCCCCTCTTCAGTCACGCTGCCTTCACACACACTCCCCACTGCTCTTCAGTGTTCCCAAGGGAAGCACACTCTCCTCCTCCTAGGAGCAGCACCCTTGTTCAGCTTCCCTTGTCAACATCCTGCCATCATTCTGTGGAGACTGGCTTTCCTCCTCAGGCCAGGCTAGGTCAAGATCCATCCATGATGTGTCTACAATAATTGCTGTCAGTGTGCCCGCTTCTGGAAGTCCTGCTGACTCCCTTGCAGACGGGAATCTGAAGGGGCAGGAAGAGATACCACCATGCGCCCGTGATAATGGAAGCCATGACTGCCTTTGTGGAGGCCCTGTGTACGTTGAGAACTGCGCCTGGGCAACTCACCGGAATGCTACCACTGCACACAGGGCTAACCACAGAGTGCTGTCTTGTAAACAAAGTTTATTTGGCTTGTGTACATATTGTGTTCCTATTTTCTTTTTTTTTTAATCTTTTGGGCTGGTGAGACAGCTCAGTAGACTAAGCACCTTCCCAGCAGGGGCAGGGACTAGGGTACCACATGCTACACAGACCTTGACCCCAAGTATGCTGAGCTGGCCACCGGGTCCTGATGTGGTGGTGCACACCAGTAATTCCAGGGAGGCTGAAAACAGGAGGATCCCTACAAGTTCGAGCTGCATAGTGAGACTCTGTACCAAATACATAACAAATACATTTTTTTAAAAAAGTAAAAAAAATAAATTTATTTATTTATTTGGCCAATGGTGTGGTGTCAGTATCACAGCTCTACATATCAGGCTCTGTCCGGTGGCAAAGTCATTTGTGAGCTCTTGGTCACTCGCCTCCGTGTTGTTGGCTCTCCCACATTTTATGTCGTATAAATGTTAGTGTGCGCATCTAATTACGCAGGAAGGCAGAGCATCTCCTCAGCCCTGTCCTCTCAGTCCTGCTAGCACATGAAACAGGAAATTCCACTTGAGGCCCCGGAGGAGTTTCCACCTTCCCAGCACCTTCCTGGATCCACCCCAGGGAACCAGGGTGACTCAGCTGATTAAGGAGGGGCCTGGGCTCTTTAAAGGATCCTGCTTCTCCATGTGATATCCTTTCTCTGTCTCCCTGGGCTCATCTTCTTGGGGTTCACTGATGGCCAGGATTGTCCCACAGGAAGGGAAAGGAGTCACTTAGCCTGGGGGTGTGGGCGTGGAGGACCCAGGTCCCCCAGCTGACGTAAGTGGATGAGATTGATTGAGCAGCAGACCCCGCCGGACAACCATCTTGGCTTCAAGTCCTGCTCTGGCAGTAATAGACTTAGGTCTGTTTCTTCAGTGTTCAAAATCTAGTAGCAGGGGCTGGGGAGATAGCTCTGTGGCACAAATGCCTGCCTGGCAAGTGCAAGGTCGTGAGTTCGAACTCCAGTCTCACAAAATAAATAAATAAATAAATAAATAAATAAATAAATAAATAAATAAATAAATAAATTAAATATATATATATATATATATATATATATATATATATATATATAGTAGCAAAGGGTATGATTAGGGCACAGGGCATTGCTGGGAGCAACCCCAGACACTCGTGCATGCCAGACAAGTGCTCCCCTGTAGAGCTATACCCTGAGCCCTAGGGAACACTTTTCTTTGGACGCTTTAGAATCTCAACTAATGATGGACTTTTTCACAAACATTTCTAGTCTTAAAAATATAGAAGTCTCTGGAAGCATCAACTACAAAAATTAAAACAGGACACAAATGCTATATTAGTTTGAGTTTTCTGGAAGTAGATGCCACAAGAGGATTAGATGTGCAAGCAGCTTATTAGTGCAATGATGGTAAAGGATAAAAAGGAAGGGACTGGAGAAAATGGAGAGAGCCCGGAAACCATGCTGCCACCAGCCTAGCCCTGGGAGGGAAAGAGGGGAGGAAGGAGGACAGAGTAAGACTGCTCACCATGTGCAATTATACAGGCCCCCCAGTTTCTTCTTAAAGCAAACTTGGCTGGTGTTTGCTACACTGAAAGCATCCTGACTGCTTCAGGTATTAAATACCCATTTCAGAGATGAGGAAACTGACACTCAGGGGGACCAAGTCACTTGACCAAGACCGTGCAGCTAGTACAGCAGATCCTGGCTTGGAACCAAGGTCTGATTGTTGGCTACGCACCCTGCGACTAATCCAATTGTTCCACTAAGACAGCTGACTCCTGTGTTTCAGGATTATGAGAACAGCTCGAGCACGTTCGCCCTCTTCACATCGGACTTTTCACACTTCCTCTACGAGTTCAGGGCCGGGCCGTTTCCTGTGTAGCAGGGATCGCCACAACATCAGAGGACTCCACAAATCACAGCGATGTCACATCAGGCAGATTTAGTACCAGTTTTTAGGGTGACATCAGTACTTTTTCTCCCTTTTTTTAAAGCAGTCAGTAATGATGACAGAATATAAAGCAAATATATAGCACGTAGAGTCTTCCAATTTTCTCTCATCACAGTTGTCAAAAATCTCACGGCTGGAAGAATGCCCCTGAGGAAGGGTTGCAATGAACTGAATTTTCGTACTGAGGGTTAAAGGACTGTGAATGTAACATTGTAATCGGCAAAGGTCTAAGACCTTTTTCTATGATTTTTTATTTTTATTTTATTTTTTTATAGCCAGCTCAGCCTGCCCTGAGGGTGGGGCTGGTGTAGCATGTAGTGCCAGGGGTCGAACCTCGGTCCCTGCACTTGCCTAAGCAGGTGCTTTAGACCGCTAAGCCATCTTGCCGACCCCTTTTTCTACCGTTTAAACTCTCAGTATTGGACAGAACTTGGACAGCAGCTGGCCTAGTCTCCCAGCCCTGGGGTGGGGGTGGGGGGGAGTCCCAGCCCAGATTATCTCCCCAGTCACCATTTTCCTTTGAAAATGCTGTGCGGGCTGGGGAGGGGGGGAGGTCCTTTCCTTTCTTGTTGGGAGATGGAGCGCCTCCCCTTGCTCTGACTTCTACATACCGTATGGTTTGTTATAAACGAAGTCACTGTTCTTCAGAGCAAAATGAATACCAGCTCTTTAAAAAATCAGCAGTGACAAGTTATCTGTGTCCCACTTCCCATCACTGACGCCCCCTGCAAAGCAAACAGACCGCTTAACCCTTCCTCTCCTAGCTCACATCCTACAGAATGCAAAACACAGCCTGTGTGCAAATCTGATCCAACATAAGACAGACAACTGATTACTTGAATATTGTAATTAGATAAAAGGTGATCAACTACAGGGTGAATTTCTTTGTGTTAAAATTTATTCTTCTCTTTTTCAAAAGCACACGTTCTGTTTAGCTTTACGAGTAAAATGGTACTGAAAGGCTAATAATAAAAACAGCAATCTCATACCACATCCTCCCTGTCTTTACAGCTTGTTCCCTAGAGGCAACTATTTGCAAATTTTGTAGCTATTTCTTCGTGTGTGTGTGTACTTACAAATCTAAATGTCCTGATACCTTGGTTATCAGCTGGCTCCAAACTTTCCACTAATTGAACAGGAAAGTTGGGGTGGGGGATCTGCTTGGTGTTAATAACCTCACTTTAAAGTCTAATGGAAAATTCAACTTGAAGAAGCCCGTATGGGCCAGAAGTGAGTCCATGTGTCACACTACAGTCTAATCGCTGCTCTTGACCAGACAACATATAGTGCTTGTGTTAGCACGGCTGTGCTGGGTGGGGAGTGGTTTGATTTGTGTTAAATATCATAGCTATGGCTCCAAAGCAGGTTAATGACACCAGCATTGAAGCTCAGAGGAAAAACCAAGAGAACCATAATAGAGTTAAAGAAATGATTAAAGGTTTTGTTAAAGTCTAGAAAAAATGAATTTACAAATTTTTTTCCTTAGGCTTTTTATTTTTTATTACTTTTAATAAGAAATAACAATGTGACAGTTTCAAAACACAGTAGTACATTCCCAATAATTGTTACAATGCATATTGTTGTCCTTGTAGTAGTTATACAGAGCACAGGATGTAGACATGCGTATTAGGGTTTTACTTAGAGGAACAGGTATTATCACAAGATATACAACGTATAAGGAATTACAAGATTGGCTTACAGTAGCCAGCCACAGAGTCAGATGAGGAAGCGTGCAGAGGGCGTCTGCACACCCCAGACTGAAGAATTCAGTCCCAAGGTCTGAAGCTCACTGCAGTGTCCCATGCAAGTCTCTATTCATCAGCTGATGGGTCTATGGTTGAAGACTGAAGAGTCTGCGACCAATGCTGAAGGATCCAGGCCAGAGGTTGAGAGAGTCTGCGCTGAAAGCCAGGCAATGAAGTCCCAGCCAGAGTGAAGACTGAAGCTCCTCCAGGGAAGTGGAAGTTCAACCCCTTCCTCAGCCCCTTTGTATGGTCTCATTTGCTGAGTCACCCTGGGGCAGCCCATTGCATCCTGGGGCGGGCCCTCTGACCCCACCAGTAGGAAGCCAAGTTGACACAATGTATCAACCACTACAACATGCTAATTTTTCTAATCATTGTTGGTACAAAAAATTTCTTCTCATTGAACTAAAAGAAAGTAGTTGTATACATAGTCCAGTATTCCATAGTCGCAGTGGGTTATTCAGAACTGGCAACGTCGGAAGCTGCTGATTTAAGCCTTTTACAGCTCAGCATGCTAATCTAGCTTTATGTTTTATGCAAATTTATAAATTCTGAGACCCCCCAAAAAATTGTATAATTCTTGGTGGTCTCAGAACAAATTATTTCATTTTCCATTACTTCTTTTGGGAAAAATATATTTAGTTCTCAAACATGAATTTGGAATGAACTGAATTCAGCAGCCAAGCTAACACTGTACTGGGTTGATATTTTGATTATTCAATTTTAGATAGCACCCAATTTTTTTCCTGTTGCAGAACAATGAGGATCTACCTTAGTTTTACTTCCTTTTACCCCTCCCTGGTGCCCACCCTTGTCTCCCACCAATATTTATCAATTCTCCTCCTGTCTTCCCTAGTAGTGATCTCAACTTGGTCACGGTGGTGCCTGCTTGTAGTTTCAGCTACTGAAAAGGCTGAAGCAAAAGGATCTCAAACCTAGGCCACTTGGGAAACATCCGTATCAAAATAAATACAAAAAGCTAAAGATATAGCTCGGTACTCCCTGGATTCCAACTCCAGTAGGAAAAAATAATAATAATTAGGCTGAGTCAATGTTTGCTAGTTACATTTTTATGATGAAATCCTGCTCATAGTTGAACCACACAGTCAAACCCAGAAAGAACAAAATGTATAACATAGCCTAAAAGAGAGCTTACGTGGGACCCAGGATGCCTGAGCCCTCCCTGGACTGTTCTAGAGTAAATAACACAGACTGAAGGAAAAGCACTGCTGGGGTTGTTCTGTCTGCTCAGCTTGCACCGAGACTAACTTCCGATGCATTGGGTGAAGTTCCTTCCCAAGGAAGTGAAAGTGACAATTTTGCACAGTGGACAAATAAAGAGATGAAAATAAGAGTGAAGTCACGGCAGCGGAACAAAGTCAAAAATTCCCTTGTACCCTTGCAGTTCTCTACTCTCCTTGAGGGATAGGATTTTTTTTTTTTTTCTCCTTTTGGACTCTAGGAACAGTTGTATTAAGCAAATTCCTTTGAAGCAATTCCCTCTAATTATTTATACAGCATCAATGACTCAAAAACTACGGTGTATTTGCTATTCATTCTGTAGAGTGATGAAGGACCAAGCAGTTAGGGAAAGCCTCGGCCCTCCAGCAACCCTCCAAGCTTCCGGTTTCCGCACATTCTCGGCTGCCCTTACGGTCACTTGGGGGCGGAAGGGCACCATCTTGTCTGGGGTAGCCTGGTGGTTCCTGCTGGTTCACTCTCCCTTCAGGAAAACAGCCAAAAGGAGTTTATTGCTCAGCATAAATGCTGTTACTTTTTCAAAAATTATGAATGCAAATCAAAGCTTAAATTTCCACAAAATAGGGCCGGACAAATAGCTCAGTGGATTAAAGCACCTGCAAGCAGGCTCCAGGCCCCAGGCCCCAGGGCACTCTGAGACAGCAATTGAGGCTCGGTGTGGTGGAGCACACCTGTAATCCCAGTTCTTGGGAGGCTGTAAACAGGTGGATCACTATGAGTCCGGTTCAATCTAGTAGTGAGACCCTGAATATCTGTACCCTTCCTTAAAATACAAAAACAAAAAACTAAAAATTTCCACAATTACAATACAGCCAATCTTTAAACAGCTCCCAGTTATTAAAAGTACCCGTATGTGTGTATAGTGAGATACCACCAATCCATCTATTAGGTCATCTATTATTTCCATTTCCTACCCAAAACGTTCCTTTTTTTTTGCTACTAAATTTGCCGTTTGGGTTTGTTGTTGCTTTGCCTCACAGTCCTAGGGACTGAACCGAGCGTTTCCACGTAGTAAACAAGCACTCTAACACCGAGCCACATCCCTGGTCGCATTTACTGTTCCTAAGTTTTTCTTATGCAGTCCTTTGATGAAGAATGATGAATCTATAGAGATCTGAATTATGAATCCTATTTCAAGGCTTTGTTTTGTTGTTTGTTTATTACTGTACTTTTTGGAAGGGTCTACAGGGTGTTCAAGGTCTCACTACTAGTTCAGACTCCTAGTGATCCACCTGTTTACAGCCTCCCAAGACCGGGGATTACAGGTGTGCACCACCAAGCCCAGTCTCAATTGCTGTCTCAGCATACCCTGGGGATGGGGACAGCACAGCAGGCTGGATGAAACCCCCAGCCCCTGTGCCTACTTGCAGGCTGTTATGGTTTTTGTCTAGTTGTCCCCCCAAAGTTTCATGCAATCATGGGGCAGGGACTTCTAGAGTTTGAAACATGAGTCATGATCCACTGGGATTATGTCCTTTAGTACTAATGGGACTATGGGTCTGAGTACTTCTGGGATTATGGGTGTGGCCTAAGGCGGATAGGCTGAGGCAGAGAGCCTGAATGTGATATAAAGAGAAACAGAGAGACAGACTCACACTGTTGCTCTCTGGACTCCTGGTTGCTCTGTTGCCTCTGTCACGATTGTTACTGTTCTGCCACCATGAACTGAATACTCTCTGCCCTGTTCCACTCAGCCTTGGGCCAGTCAAATATGGACTGAAACCTCCAGCAACTGTGAGCTAAATAAACCTTTCCTTCCTTCATTTTGAGTGTCGGGTATTTGTCCCAGGAACAAGTAAAAAGTAACTAAGACACAGGCACTTTAACCCACTGAGCTATTTGGCTGGCCTTATTTTGTTGTTAAATATACAGTCTTAATATGTTGCTTGGACTGGTTGCTAACTTGAACTCCAACAATATTCCTGCCTCAGCCTCTGAGGTGCTGAAAATACAGGTGCAGGCCACCATACTCTCTGGACTTCAGAAATTACTTTTAAAAACTGAAAGAAACAGACAAAGGAAAATCTCACTGACCGCCCCACCAACAACCACATTAATAGAAATATTCACATTAGTTAAAAATAGAGAGCACGGGGCTGGGGAGATAGCTCCGTGGCACAAGTGCCTGTCTGGCAAGTGCAAGGTCATGAATTCAAACCCTGGTCCTGCTAAATAAATAAATAAATAAATAAATCAAACAGCAGACACTTGAGCATCCTTTTATGTTTTCTTGTTTATACACATATTGTTGATCCCCTCTTCTCCCGCATTCTTTCTATCCTTTTACATTTTTTTAAAGTTTACCTTCAGCTTACAAACAATGAAATCCTTCCTCTTCTGTCTTAGTTAATTTTCTCTCATTGTTGAAGCAAAATACCTGAACCCAGAATTAAGGAAGGAAAGGTTTATTCAGCTCACAGTTCATGGAGGTTTCAGTCCGTACGTGGCTGGCTCCAAGGCAGAGCGGCACATGGCAGAGGGCAGCAGTTCATGGTGGTAAAAAAAACAGCAAAAGCAGCAAGGGCAGAAAGCGAGGAGAGAACAAGCCACTTCTCCTCCCTGTTGTGTGCAGGTGACCTTCAGGGTGGGTGCATTGCTCACTCCATGAGCCCAGCATTGGGCCAAGAATCAGTCATAAACTCCGGCAGCCCATCCCTGACTGCAGGAGGCTTTGGGGGACATCTGGGCGCAAACTGTAACATCTTCGGAAACTCTCTGAGTAAGTTTCATAAGCAGCTTATTTAACATTGTCCCATTTAGGGGACTTTCCTTTGTGTGCTTGTAAACTCTTGAAAATTCAGTTACACAAATGAGGCTACAAATACTGCCTTCAAAGGAAGGGGAAGCCAGAAACAGACTCCAAAAAGCCAGTTGAGCCTTTTGAGCCGTTCTCTGCTACAGCAGTCCTCTCTCTTGCCTCCCTTAGAGATTAGTGTGCCTGTGCTTAATCACAATCTGTCAACTTGAAAGCTTGTCCTTTACAATCAGTTGGGCGGGACTGAAACTCAACCAGCACCAA
This sequence comes from Capromys pilorides, assembly GCA_004027915.1. Taxonomy (NCBI): domain Eukaryota; kingdom Metazoa; phylum Chordata; class Mammalia; order Rodentia; family Capromyidae; genus Capromys; species Capromys pilorides. Next base: position 12,659 of record PVKN010010090.1, read on the forward strand.
AGACCACCAATTCCATTTAAGCTGGAATTTTAGACCCAAACAAAAACAGCTAAAACTAAAGATGCCGCAACCTGCAGAGGTGCACTAAATTAATTAATTAATTTTTTGAAAGGGCTAGCAAGATAGCTCATCAGACTAAGCTCTTGCTTAGGCAAGCACAAGGACCAGGGTTCAGTCCCTGGCACCACATGCTGTGCCAGCCCTGATCCTTGGCACCCTGAGCTGGCCACCAAGTCCAGGTATGGTGGTGCATGCCTATAACCCCAGTACTAGGGAGGCTGAAAACAGGAGGATCGCTGTGAGTCCAAGCTGCACAGTCAGATCCTGTACTAAATACATAAATTAAATAAAGAAATAAAAATACTTACAAACATTTAAAAATTTTGATCCTTAAAACAATGGTTTGATAAGGACAGGAGCGAGTATTTACTAAGAGCTTTGTGCCTGATTCTAGATATGGCTTTATAGGTGCCGAGTAGCTGGCTCCGCATCGTTCTCCTCTGAAGTTATCACTGTCGTCACACAGGAACGCGGAAGCTGCTGGACCAGTCGGAGGCTGAACAGGGACTCGCTCCCAGGGAACCAGATTCTAGGGCCTGTAGACCTCTTCTGCCACAGAGCACCCGGTCCAGCCTACTCATGGTCACATGGCCAGGGAGGGGCAGAAGACAGGGTTAAAACTCAGGTCTATGAACCCCTGTACTTTATACCACCACTTTGCTGTCCCATGTACCCAAAACTAGGATGCCAAGATTGTCCTTCAGGCAACCTGGAGCAAGCATGCACACACCGCAGGCACAGAAGGAAACCTAGGTCACAGGGGAAAAAAAACCAAACCAACTTAATAAAAATACAAAACTCCACAATGAATAGAATGTTAAAATTTAAATAATAGCGGGGTCACTCTTGTCGCAAATTTATTTTCTGATTCTTTCTCCAATTCTCACTGGGTAGAGTTCCTTCCTACTTTGCTCTTGAAAAATTACTTGAAAGCGTTCGGATGTGACTTGTTTATTCCAGACATATTTGTGTTTACCGTCTCAGCTGTGGAAGAATTAGACTTTATAAGGATTGCCAAAATTGGCAGAAGGGCTGGAAAAGGAATTTGGGATAGGACTGAGACTTCCTTTATTTAAATTTTTAATATCTTGCTCATCTTGATTTTATTTTTTTAGCTACCTCTCCCGCCCACTCACTTACATTTCGAATAATATTTTGATGTGGGGTTTTGAGTAAACTTGTACATTCTGTTTACATTTAATACGAAGTCCAGAAAGCAGTGATTACAAACCAGTTCCGCAACCAGAGGAGCATACCTATCCTGACCTTTCCAACGGGAACGCAGAAGGAGAGCAGGACCTTTGCGGCAGGTGGCCGCCTGCAGCACCTGCGCGACACACCTAGCTCCACCATGCTGCCAGGCAATAGCTGAGCGCCTCAGAGAAGGCTAATAAGTGCCCAAGGCCAAGCAGCCAGCAATTGGAATCTGATCTTACTTTCCTTTTTCCCAAGCAGCGATTTATTTGTTTCTGCAGAGCCCCGGGAGTAAACAGGATGCCACATGTGAGTGGTGCGCGCGTGGACTGTGAAGTGTGGATAATGTGAGTCCGTCTTACTGCTTTTCAGTATTGTACTGATCAAAACCAAAATAGATAAATCTGTTCTTCAGGACGTAAGTGACAGCATTGCTCCCCAGTGGAGGCCGCAAGGAGCCTCGGGCAGCTCTCTAGTTCCGGGCCTCCCCGGTGGCAGGTGCATGGAGGCTGCGACAGGGTGGAAGCCCTGGATGGTGACAGGTAGGTCACTGAGTCATAGCGGGACGCAACGGCGGCCGCGGGGAGCCCCTTGACTGGCGCTCACACCCTCGGGAAGGAAGTGAACCTTTCTGTGTTTCCTGATGCTGCCTACACAGCATAGGCTAGGCGGGTTCTGAAACACTTTATCTCAGCAACCCACTCTGCAGCTCCGAGGCGGGGCTCCGGGCTGAATTTCTACCGAGGCTGAAGGAAATGCAAATTAATGAAGTTGATATTACATATTTAGAAGCGCCTAAGCAAGCAACTGGTGCCGTGCAGCTGTAGACCTTGCCCTTTAGTATGCGGCAAAGAAATACAAGGACTTATACGTGGAGCATGGAGTGGGAATAATAAAGGATAGGGGAAAAATTGTTACACGTTATCACGTTCTGGCAACTCACCTCCATTAACTTATTTAATCATTGCAACACCTCTGAGGAGGTATTTATAGGCTCATTTTTATGACAGAAAAAAAATGGAGACACACTGAGTCACAAAGAGGTTCCCAAGGATACACAGCTGTTGAGTAGCAGTTTAAGAATTAAAATCTAGATCTGCCAGTTGCCCAACTGTTTATCTCATCAGATAGCGAACTGCAGAGATAGGAGGCAAAGAGCTCCTGCCTAGCACCCCACCGTTTATTTCTGAGCTGGGAAGTGGGTGCTCAAGAGGCAGCCTGGTTGCCCTGAAGGTGAGCCCCCCTGCTGCGGAGGGTTGGTCCAGGCAGCCAGCCAGGCTACCCAGGGTCACCCAGGGTCAGTGGAGGTGTGTGTGGGGGGGGGAGGGTCAGGCTTCCAGGGAGGTCCCGGCCTGCCCTAACCCTTCCCACAGGGTTCTGTGACCTCAGCAAGCAGGTTAACAGTTTTGTGGCTCCCCCCGACCTAGAGCAGGGACAGTGTAGAGAGGGCAGAGGGGAACCCTGAGTACTGTCAAGGTCGTTCTTGGTCCAGACTCTTCTGCTTCACAGCTCCCAGTGGACATCTGCAGGCTCAGTCATGCCAGGCCTGCAGAGGAGAAAAAATAATTTAATGGGATGATCTCCTTGCTCCTCTCAAAGCTGACACATTGGTTGACATTACTGACGGAGGCCCTGTTGTTGGTCCCCACCACTTGTTTTATTGTTTGGTTGGTTGACTTTGTTTGGTGTTCTGTTCTGTTCTGTTCTGTTCTGTTCTGTTCTGTTCTGTTCTGTTCTGGCAGTGCTGGAGATGGAACCCAAGTCTTTGTATTGTCACCCCCTATACTTAAAAAAAAATGTTTTGTTTTGAGACAGGGTCTTCTGAGTTGCTATGTTGTCCAAGATAAGATTGAACTTGAAATCCTCCTGCCTCCACCTCCCAGAGTGTTAAGAGTATAAACCTGTACCAACACAGCCAGCTTCTGATAACCTTTTAGGGACAGTTCACATAAACCTCAGGTCTCTAACTGTTAGGAAATGTTGGCTCAAGGCCCTCTGAGACTGAGAACCACTTCATCCTAACCCTGTTCTCTTTGTTAAACTTCTCTTCCAAAGATTCTGAGAAGGGTAGTGAGGCCGGATGTGCATCCCCACACACAGTAAGGACTTGTAAGGGTATGCCCATTTCTGTGGACGAGGCACCACAGAGAGGCTGGCGGGGAAAGCTCTCTGTCAGCCACTGAGGCCTGGCCCTTCCACTCAGTGAGGTTCCACTGCACCAGGAGGGAAGCTGAGCTAAGTATGCTATGATGAAACATCATCATTGCCAGTAATCCAGCTATGGCTAGATCATGTGATGCTAACCATGTGCAATGACTGCCCTGGTAGGTTAGGAGCAGTTCAGCCCAGTGTACTTGATCACTTGACATGGTCCCGGAAGAAGCGAGTACTCTGCGTAGCTTTTGGTGCTTCTGTCTCCCATTGTGTCCTCCTTACTTCTTTTTTCTTTAAAAGCAGCAAGTATGAGAGCTGGCCAAATACCTCAGCAGATTAAAGCACCTGCAGGTAGACACAGGGGCCAGGAGATCCATTCCCGGGCCTGCCGGGCAGGCCTCACCCCTGGGCAGGCTGAGACAGCAATTGAGACTGGGCGTGATGGCGCATGCCTATAATCCCAGCGCTTGGGATGCTGTAAACAGGCAGATCACTAGGAGTCCGATCTAGTAATGAGACTCTGGACACCCTGTAGACCCTTCCCTAGAATACGAAAAATTAAAAAAAAAAAAGCACCAAGTCTGAGCAAAAATTAAAATACCCAGCCGGGCGTGGTAATGCACATCTGTAATCCCAGCACTTGGGAGGCTGAGGCAGGAGCCTCAAATCGATTCAAATTCGAGACCAGCCTGGGCTACAAAAGTGAGCTCAAGGCCAGCCTGAACTATATAGCAAGACCCTGTCTCAGAAAGACAAAAAATAAAAAATAAAATAAGATACCCACTTTAAGCAACAGCTCATATCAAACAATAAGAGTCATGTTTTTGAATGGTAGACAGTGGAATTCGAGTACACTGCCATGATGCATATTCTGAGGGAGAAAAGACACAGAAACAAGAGTGTTAGGAGGCGTAGATTAAATAATCTGAAAAACGTATGACAACGAAAGCACCGTCTCCCAAACAAAGCCCGTTCTGCACTGTCTATATAACCAAAGATATTTAATTATGTGATGCAGGCCCTACTGTCTGGATATTATCATGAGGTATGATTCCCCATAGAATTATGGGTCAGTTATAAATGTACTGAAGCATAAATGCTTTATTAAGACTGTGACTATTCAAGTGTGGTTTCTAAAGATGCCAGAACCTTGATGGATTCATTTTCAGCACCTTGAACTCTAATTTCATGGCACTCCTAATCTATGCAAGCGATTAGCATATCTTCATACTTAATAACAAATTATCAGACCCATTACATACTTAAATCCTTGGCTGCGGCCTTGTAATGAGATCCCTGGGTGCTTTAAAGGAGAGGAGCTTCATAGAAATCGAGATACAACAATAAAAGCCCAAGAGCTAGCCGGCCAGGGAGTCCTGTAAGTCAGCATAAAAGGATTTTTTTGTGTGTGTGCAGTACCAGGGATTAAACTCAGGACCCTATGCTTGCCAGGCAAGCACTTATTCCACTGAGTTATCTCCCTGGTCCCAGCATAAAAAGATTTAAAAAAAAACTTTCTGCAAAGCTTTATTCCAGAGGGGCTCCGTCCTTCTTGGCAGCTGCCTTCCTCATGGTGGCCAGCACGTTGCTCAGCTCCTCATACTTCCTCTTGGTGTGGATGTGTGGCACCACTTTTCTTGATGAACTTGAGGGCGTGTTTGTCCTTGGAGACCTTGAGCAGCTCCATGGCACGGTGCTCATAGGAGGCGAAGCTGCACACCTCCCAGATCTTGTCCCACGTGAACTTGGTGTGTTTGGTGAGGTGCCCGTGGTGGCAGCTGTGCCCCGGTTTGCTCACATTCTTAGTCACCTTGTGGCCCTTGTTGTGGCCCATGGCCACGGGATAGCGGAGGACCATGGCTACTGTTCTTCAGTGGTTGCTGTGGAGGAAGCACATGAAAGGATTTTAAGTACACATTGATGACACTGTAAAACATGCTGAGGTAAGATTAATAACAAGATCTTTTTTTTTTTTTCCTGTGCGAGTTTTATTATGCAGAGGAGGAAAAGAGCTTAGGCCATCTTGACAGCTGTTTTCTGCATGGTGCCTTGGTTCCTTCTCCTTCTGGTGACCTCACAGCCCTTGCTGAGGCTCAGGGCTGAGGCACAGAGCTGTGCCCAGGCCCGGGCACCAGAGCAGAATGGGTAGGGGGGCGGTAACAGGATCACATGACATAAGCTACTGTGAAGACTTGGGTCGGTGGAGCTGGTGCTACGCACCTGGAAGCCCAGCCACTACAGAGGCTGAGGCAGTAAGGTCACAAGTTAAAGGCCAGCCCAGGCAACTTGACAGACCCTGTCTGAAAGAAAGTCTAGGGGTGTGTCTAGTGCAAAGGCCCCCAGGTTCATCTCCCTGTGTAATAACAACAATATCAATAATTAGGAGACCTAAAATGTTACAGACACAACGAGAGCCTCTTTTCTCTGGCTTAACCTCACTCCTCCCTGCCGGAGGCACGCACATGCTAACCTAGTGTCCTTCGCGTTTTTGTTTCCAGCTTGTGTGCACGCATGTGTATGTAGAGGCGTGTGACTGGGCCTTTGTTTCATCTTCTTATGAACGTATATCCTCCTGGAGGAACCGCTTTCCCTCGGCACGGGTCCCAGTCCGTGTTCACAGTGACACAGAGACAGCGTTCTTTCCTGTACCTGCCCTGTATGTGCCGTTGCACCACACAGATGGTTCTCAGTGTATCCAAGCCCATCGTTGTCGCCACTTAGGTTACTTCCAATGGTGATGTTTCAAATGCTGCCTTACCATACACATACACGCATGTGTGCATACACACACACACACACACTAGCAGCTCCTGTATAAGGGCTCCTGTTTTCCCACATTCTCTCAGCCCCACAGTCACGTGACACTTGTGTGTTTTTGTTTTTGTTTTTTTTTCTCATTGGTTTCACTATGTTGTCCAGGTTGGCCTTGAACTCCTGGGCTCAAGCTTTGCTCCTGAGTAGTGGGTCTAACAGGTGTGTGCCACCAGGCCCTGCTAAGTAAGATGTTTCGACCCCCATGAATCTGATGAGAACCCTTATTTAGGATTTTAACTCTCATGTCCCTGATAACTAGGGAGTTGAGCTCATGGTCAGCTGGAGGTGTGGACCATCCTGGTGTCCTCGTTCTTTGCTATTTTTCCTTTGGGTTGTCTCTTTCTGATTAATTTATAATTTGTTATATGTTTTCAATGTACTCTTTCATCTGTTTTTGTTTGCTTATGGGTTTGTTTTGCTTTGTTTGGAGACATGTTCTTGCCATGTAGTCCAGGCCTGCCCTGAACTCATTGTGTAGCCCAGGCTGGATTTGAACTCACAATCTTCCTGCCTCAACCTCTCACATACTAGGATTATAGGCATGTGCCATTGTCATCACCCCTGGCTGGTTTTCCATGTTGCAAATATCTTCCCTTACTCTGTCATTTAGTCTTTTAAGATTTTTATGGTGTCTGCAGGTGTTTTCCTTTGGGATGAACTCAGATGTATCTACTTTTTTATTTTTTATTTTTTATGTATTTAGTACGTGGTCTACAGAGTCTACCAGGTCTCACTACGTAGATCAGACTCAGTGATTCTCCTGTTTTCAGCCTCCCAATACCTGAGATTATAGGTATGTACCACGATGCCCAGTCTCAACTGTCATCTCGGTGCCCTTGGGGGCAGGGCCAGCACAGCACACAGGTGCTTAGACCCCAGCCGCTGCACTCTGTCTAAGCAGGTGCTTTAGTCCACTAAACCATCCGGCCAGCCCAACTTTTTAACTTTTTTGTGTCCTATCTAAGAAATTCATGACAGTTCTAAAGTTAAAAAATAATGCTAAGTTTTGTTTTTCACATATTGGTCCCCAGTCCCACCAAGAGTCGTTTCCATACAATGTGCAAAGTGGAGATCTAGTTTTATTTTAGCTTTTCTATTTGAAGATGCAGCTATCCCAGAGTCATGATTAATAGGGCCATTGCTATTCTAGCCCAAGTCCCATGGATGTCTAGGATGGTTCTGTGTCTTATATCTGTTTATTTGTATCATGTTTGTACTCTGAGAATCTATAGTTTCCAGAATACGGTACATTTACGAAATGGTGATCATAATTGGCGTGGAAAACTAGAATTTCCTTTGTTCTAGATCAGGCACCCATGAAGATCAGAACCATACGTATCTTTGGGTGGGGTTTAATAAAGTTAAAGAAAAACAGATTTTGACTCAGGAAGCTTTGGAACTATGGGAGAAACTGAAATGCATCAGACAGTCTGGGCTTAGCTTCTTGTTTAGCTTTCTCAGTAGCTCTTTGGAATCTAGTTCCTCTGGTTCCCATTTTACAGACAGAAAACAGGAGACTGGGAGTTGGGCATGAACTGGCTCAAAGCTCCACAGTGAGTGGGTAGCACACGTGGGCAGCGCGTAAGCCTGCCCTTCTCCAAACACTTTGACTTCCATGTCGCTCAACCAAGGCTATCTCATCCAGGAGACCTGTATTTCTCATCTGCCAGTCACTTCATCCAAGATCATTTGAGTTCCTGGCTGGACTAGAAAATGACCTTCCACAGAGCTCAAGTTTGCTAAACATCTGTCACCATGCACAGGCAACATGTGTACAAGACCCAGTGGCTGCAATGGTCCTGCACACAGGAGTTATGACTCTATAATTCCAGGGGAGGAGTCAGAGTTCCAGGGGGTGCAATCATTTCCACTAAGCCACATTGCTACGGTGGCCTACCAGGGACACATCTTGTCTACATGTCTTTGTGTATGTTAGATAAGAAAAATAGCTGCTTCTCCTTGGCCCTCACTTCCAGCGTAAGCACAGCCCCCTGGATGGGGCTTGGTTGGCAGAGGGCAGATGGGATCTCAGTCTCCCGAGCCCCTCAGACATAGGCCTCATCCAACAACTACAGACTGAATAGGGTTGGATGCTCAGTTCCAGCTGCAAACCTCCTTCTCCTGTATCCCCTCATTTTAGATTTCTGCCTCAGACTTTCTGCCTCTAGGCCATTGGTTGAGACAGAAGATTCCACCTCCCAGTTGTCACACAAGATGTGTTATGGGCATGTGGAAGCACACACTTTCTTTAACTGAAGCTGCGGTTGACTCATCTTTGAGCCACAATGCCTACTAGTTCCTGAAATCTAGTCATTAGGGGAAAAAATAAAACATATGTGCCAAGTGTTACATGATGCTAATTTTAGGTTTATAAATTACTACTAAATGATACATAAAGCCAGATGTGGTGGGGCACCCCGGTCATCCCAGCCCTCAGGAGGCTGAGGTAGGAAGATCGTTGACAGTTCAAGACCAGCCTACACTGCCAAGTGAGCTCAAGGCCAGCCTGAACTACACAGCGAGACCCTGTCTCAAAAACAACTAAATGGTGCACGAACATGAAAGTTAATGAAAAGAGTTGTATCTCTGGATCAGCTCACAGCCACCCGAGACCTCACTGGGAGAACCACTTCCTTAAACAAAAAGAAAAAGCAGAACATACTGGTGTTCTCCGAGTTCTCCATAGAAACTACAGTGTGGGAAAGCCCAGGTGAGTTTATTGCTGACTGCTTGCGTGAGCTGTTTCCCTTCTTTCCAGATGTCGCGCTGTTCTGCCCTGTGTCCTCCTGGCAGGTGCCTGTGTGCCCAAACCACAGGTACAGATCCAAAACGGCCACAGCGCCCTCACAAACCTGCTAAGAGATGACACAAAGTAGACCCGGATGGGGCTTTGGGACCTAGACTTGAATTAGCCCATAGGAAAAGACATAACAGTTACTATAACTGTGTCAGAAATACAAGCTTGAGAAAGTGGAGACAAATGGCTTGAAGTTCTAGGGGCAGAAATGGATTCCACATGTCTTGAAACCAGACAACGTTCTCAAATGACCATGTATAATAGGGGAATAAAGCAAAGAACAAAATGATGCCCTTTAGAGAGAAATAAACTGAAACCAGTAACAGCCCCGTTCTCCACCCGCAGCTTTTCCAGATTCAGCAGCTATTGGCTCAGACTCCACAGAGTTAAGACAGAGCTGCATGTTTTGTTGTCTGTTGTTTGTCTGTTTATTTTAACCAGCCTGTGTCAGCCTCCTTCACTCATTTCTGGAGTCAGTATCTGTCCTTCAGATAAAGCTTTAATGAAAAGGGCAGCAAAATGTGCTCCACTTTCCTGGCAGAGGTCGCAAATTCATCTGCGTTATGAAGAGGGCTCTTCTTCTCTCCGGTCAGTATGCGACCTACAGGAAGCCAAGCAGGGGCTGGGTTTGGTGATGTGGGTCCTCTGGCCCTCAGTGCAGTACTCCAGGATCCCCGGCTACTTGGACTGAGCCCCGGAAACTCCATTCAGTAATAAATGACTCCCTTTCTGGCTCTCGGGTTGCTGCTTCGGATTTTTCTCCACTTGCATTTTCCAGCTCAGCCTGGGTCCCAGCTGTGTTCTCAGCAATACTTCAACTTGATGGGGCTTGGCTCTTGCTCACTTTGGTCACCAGAGTGTGATGCATAACGCTTGTAAGAGCCACATCCTGAGCAGCTTTTGCAGTGTCTCATTCTACAGGCAAAACTTTGCCCCTTTGCAATGCCCATCTGTAGCACACAGCTTAACCCACAGCTCCAAACCAGCTTTCAGAAACAAGCCTAGAGTTGGCTCCTGGGGATGAATGCTAAAACCTGACATTTCTGTTAGCCAGAAAGGATTTCTTCTTGTACCTCGGTCTCCTGTCTCACCAAAGGTTAACAAAAAGAAAAAAAAAAAAAAAAAAGGAAAAGCAAATTCATCTTGATTAATATGATCAACTAGCAGTTCTAGTGTTTTGGCCAAAGAACTCAGCCCTCCATTCTATCATTAAAAAATGAATAGGCCAAATAAGGAAATGATTTTTTCTTGCCAAATTGCTCACCATAATTTTATTGGCATGCTTTAGCCAATATAAAATAATAGAATTTCAACACTGGAAGGGATTTGGAAAGTCAGGTCTTCCAA
>PVKN010010091.1:0-23029 GCA_004027915.1 Capromys pilorides
ATTAGTGCTTATGCTGTTTGATCAATTTTGCATGCCTGTATCTGGTAACCTAAGCAACTACTTTGAAGATAACACTATGCAATATGATAACCATTGATAATTTCCTATCATATTCTTTTGAAATTCTCTGTCCTTTATATTGTTTTTTTTTTCTCTTTAAAATAAATTTTTTAAAAAGCTTTAATAGCCAACTCTGTTTCACTCAAAGTGGCTATGGAACAAAGCAGGTGGGGCAATAAGGAAGTAGACAGGTTTGGATGTATGGATGGATGTAATCCCTCTGTGCTGCTTAGATCCCCACTTTCAGAGCCATGTCTTTTCTCCCACTCACAGAGTCTCTGTTGGGTATTGCAAGGTGCTCTGGGTAGTGAACAGGAGCCCTTAACATTTCCCATACCCATAAATGCAGACTGAAAAGCATGCCCTGGGAAGTCTTCCTCATCTTTTCAGGTCATGCAGATAAAATGAAGAGGGCAAGGATGATGTACTAGGGTTAATAATTCAGTATGTTTGTAAACAGAGCTGCAGGGTTGAAAAGCTAGTGCCGATTTTCTGCGTGTTGTGTTACAACAGAACAGCATGTACTTCTAAGTATCTAAAACTAATGGACGTGTACTCTTGCCTGAGAGGCAGTTATTGTTTTTTATAAAAAAAAATGCTTCTGAATGTGTGAGAAATATATAGCAACTGTTGGAAAGACTGAAAGGCCACTGTAGTGCAAGTTGGCTGATGAGTGTAGGGACACACACACACACACACACACACACACACCCCTTCTAAATATTTGTATATCCAGCAATTGTATGACCAAGCAAATCCCCCCAAACTAAAGCACTTATCTACATGGGAAGTTTCAAACATTTATCCCAGTGTTCAAGACATGACCAAGCAGGAACAGGTGTCAAATTTTAGTCTCTCATCTTCCTCAGCCCACAGGGTGCTAAGGATGTTTCTATAAGATGTATCCTTTTATTGATGTCTATAGAAAAGATAGGATGGATCGTTATTCTACAGAGTTTTTTTCATTAAGTGTTAGAAATGGTGTAGATGTGTTACATTAATTTTTTTCTCTTCTTCCCCTATCCTTGCCATTATGCAATTTCAACAGAAATCCTCCCAAACTATTCTTTTTCCATCACATGGGAAGCAATGCCACTTGCCTGCTCTGAGTACTGACCCTTTTAGGGCTCCCAACTGTCATGCAGCTTTTTCTAGTCTAGCTTGTGACAGGTGGAGGAGGGAGGACACCACCCTCCCCTGGATGATCCGGAGCTTTCCTTTGCAAGGAAGCAATAATGGAGACTTATCCATGAGGAACGAAGTGCCTCTCCCCTTTACAGTTTGATGATGGCTTCCTTTGTAGCTTGTTCAGCACAGCTTGGCCTGATTTATGATTTTTTGCCATCTGGTTTATTTCTCTTGTTGTTTTGTATTGTTTCAAGTCTGCTTGAGACCATTCTTAACTGAGCATTTTTTTTTTTTTTGTAAAATACAAGTTATAAGAAACAAATCATAGGAGCATTGTTTGAAGGTTAGGAATAAAAGACAAATTTGAATAGAGTGCTGATCTTCCCTGTGAAGACCAGTAGCAAGAAATAAAGTTCCTTTTACTTAGTTGATGATGTACTAGAACATGTTGTTAGATGTGAATGTTGTGGGAAGTGCAGTTGTTCTGAGAATTTTTGTTTTGGTTTGGTTCAAAGAAGGTACGGGAGTCCTGAAAAACAAATTCATTCAATTAGTGGTTGAGTGCCTACTGAGGCCAGCTGTGTTGCTGGCTGCTGTTGTGGACAGTTTGTGAGGTCAGTGAGTTTTAGCCAGAGTTATGACTTATTTTCACTTGGTCTATTTTCAGGTTTCATCCTATTAAGCCATGTTACTCTTTCTAAAGGCAAAATGGTGTCAGGAGTAAGTGGAGAGGAAGTCTTTCTATAAGATGAAAGGGGGGAGTTGGGTGGGGGCAGTTCTTGTTTTCAGAAAGACGAGGTACTGAAGGTACTTTCTGAGTAGTGGATACTGTGTTCTGGGGAGACACGAAATATCAGTGACCTGGATAACTATGTTTAAACTATGCTCTTATTAAGACCAGCAGTCCTGGCTTTCGCAGACAAAGCAATTCTGAAACAATTTTGAAAATATATTCACAAGAGTGGAATTCGTAAGTGGAACTGTACAGCCATCAGCTGCACTGTTTAGACATAAAGTTGGATGAGCAAAGGGGAATTTCACAAGTATGAATTCAGAGCTTTTAAATGAACTTGCCTAATTGGTAGTAATGACGTAGAGCATCTTGCTGGAAGGAAAACAAATCTCATAGCTAAAAATACTCTCTTAGATGTGAAAGCAAATGGAGCTTCAGACAATGCTTGGGAAATATCTTGCTTAAGGACTTTGGAAGACATTTAAGGATCACGGGTTAGTACCTAGCACTTGGCAAAATGCTCTTCACAGTTCAAAAACCTTGTGAAAAGGTTGCTAAATCCATCTGACCTCAGAATCACCTTCAGTGAGTTTTTGACATATATATCCCTAGACCCCATCAGGCTTTGGGGGATCAAATAGAGAGCTCCCCCAGAGAATTCTGAGTTTGAAAATTGTTGCTCTGGGTCCACTTCTGTGGCTAGGAGTCTATCCACATCATCTTAGTTTTTTTTTTTTTTTTTTTTTTTTTTTTTAACCACCGATGACCATAAAATAGCATCTTAGCACATGCCATTGACTTTGGATTGTACATTTATTCATAAGCCAAAGCTGAGCTTTAAACTCCAATCAACTATATGATTCCTGGAAATGACTGGATCAAGTGGCATCCAGTGTTTCCAAAGGCTTCTTTGTACTTATTGTTACTCTCACGAGTGCTCAAGACATCCAACTTCTGGCTCGGTCAAGTAGAGATAAATAGTGCCTAAATGCCTCAGGTGTGGAGATGGTTAAAAGGATAAATAGCGCCGAGTGAATAACAGGATGAGTGTTGGTCAGTGGGCAAACAAAAATCCAATAAGGCTCTACTCTAATATACATACAGTAGGAAGCCCTTTTAGAACCTCTCCCGAAACCCCGCAGCATCTTTATGGGGGTGTCTGAAACCCAATTTCATTCATGGGGAAGTGGAACAATGATCCTAGGTTTCAGAGTGGCAGAGGCAGCAGTCAAGTGTAGGCCTTAAGAATTTACCACACCACCTCCTTCTGTACTCTCTTCTACCCTGAGTCTCATCCTGAGTTTTCTTCTTTTTATCATTCATGAATAACATTCTACATTTTAGTGGGTTCTGCCACAGATGCAGAGATGTTTTGGCTGTGGCTGGGCTCATCCAGGCCCATTCATTTCTCCAGAGACCTCTGTAATCTGTTTGGAGGACCTGCATGGTTCTCTGATTTGGCAAGTTTGAGAGGAATCAAAGGTAGGCTATTGGTTTGTGAATTATAAATGGCTTTTCCTTCATTTCTAGAATGTACTTAAGAAAAAGGGCACAAGGAATCCCAAATTTCAAGCCAACAGCATTAAACAGCTGCCAAAGGAAGTGAGTATTAGCAGTCTCTGCTATGTGGTGTGAGGGCCGGAGCTGCTCTCATGTTCTCGGCAGGAAGGAGTGACTATGGCTTCAGGAGTCAGAATAGAGGGGCAGACTGGCAAAAAGGTCATTGCGTCTTCTGTGCAGATATTTTAGAGGTGCAGAGGCTGACATTTCTCAGAGTTCATAGATAAACTTACCATCAGTGTCATTAATTTTAAGAGTGATAGTCTCTGGGATGAGACAGGGTAAGTCAGCTATAAGCAATACTGACATTTGGGACGTGTGTGTGTGTGTGTGTGTGTGTGCGCGCGCACGCATGTGTGTGTGTGTGTGTGTGTGTGCGCGCACGCATGTGTGTGTGTGTGTGTGTGTGTGTGTGTGTGAATGCATGTGCGAGAAAGCTATCCTGAGCATAGCCAGCTGTTTAGCAGCATCCTGGCCTCTTCTGTCCACTAGCTCCCAATAACCCCACAGTTGTGTCAATCAAAAATGTTCTCTTGGTGGCAGGGACAGAGTTACACTAGATTGAGAATCTTGGACCTAGAATTATATTAACAAGAAGAAACGAAGAGATCTGCTGGGATAGTAGGTTGGAAATGCTGGTAAGACCCACAAATTTCCCACTTTTCTTTCTTCCCTCAGCCAGCACAGGTGGCATTAGAAAGTAGTGTATAAAGTGCATAGGATTTCACCACCACAGTTTCCCTTAAGAAGTGAGTATTCATTTTCTATACTCTGCTCCCTCACACCTAGCCTTGGTACACAGCGGCATGGCCTGAGTTACTCTTTGTAGCACAGACTGGTGGGTAAAGGCATAAACTCTGGAATGAGGGCTCCAATAGGGTTGAGTTGCAGCTCTACCACTGGGTACCTATAAAGTACTGATAATAATAGTATCTCCCTTATAGGGTTGTTTGTGAGGACTATCTGTATCTGTAAACATTTAATTTGCGTTATGTAAATAAAACATATGTGATGTGGGTGGAAAAGCTCTGTTAGATACAGCCATTCAACAGATATCTGTTGGGTACAGAACAAGGCCTCATCCCTACCTTTCAGATGTACAAAAGCTTGGCCATGGGCCAATTACAGTACTTTAGGCAGATTTTTCAATGGTATTCTGTACCCTATGCTGACAGGGTTCACTCCTCCCTCTGAGCAGTAGGGGGTGCTGTGAGAGCAAAGGCCACTGCCTGGTCTAGCTGAGCTCTCCTGTATAGTCTCAAAGTCAAACCTATATCTCAGGGAACATGCCTTTAGGGCCCATGCAGTGCTTACTACTTCACCTTGCCTCAGCTTAGCATTGCACATAACAAAGACTCCATTCTACACATATTCAACTGTAGCCAAAAGAAATGTAACCTATTATTCAATGTGTTGGTGCACCTCTGAGGAATTTGAATCATACCACTCTTTCAATAGACTGGTTGAAAATATTGTATTCCTTCTCTCTTTCCCTTCCCCTCCCTTCCTTCCTCTAAGCAAATATTCACTGAGCACAGTCTGTAGGCCAGACATTATTTTAGGCCCTGAGGATAGAGCAGTGAACTGACATGCAGTGCATCTGGTTCTAAAGTACTTCCATTCCAGATGAAATGGAGAAGACAGATGGCGAACACTAAACAAAGACAAAAGTTTACAAACTGTGAGTTCTGAAGGAGACACATACGAATTGGGATGAGAAGGATAGCTGGGATGGAGGTGGAGGCTGTTACAGATGATAATCCTAGAACCTTTCCAAAACAGGAAAGTGCAGTGATTTAAGACTTTAAATTAACTGAGAGCTTTTGTCAGTGTCAGCCGTCTGGATGTGTTATGGCCATTGCTTGACCAATTTGATCTCTGTGAAAGCCTGAGAGAATGTTTTCTAGGTGACGCTCCTTAGGCACACTATACATTGTCGATCCCTTTCCTCTGTGGCCCCATGATCTCCTTGAGCAGAAAATTTTAGACACCACTGAGTTATAGGATGTTACAGCACAGGTTCTTTTATGTCCTGTGTCCTCGCTGACCTTCAAGGGCTAGAGCCAAAATATTGGCTATTCTTGTAAACATGGTTACAGGGTAAATCCTGAGGGGACCTGACTGACCTTGTCAGATACAAAAGTTACATTTTTGATAATATAGGTCTTGCTTCATCTTGGTCTTAACCATCCAGCAGAAAACTCTAACCCTGAGGTATAAAAAAGAAAGCCATATTAATATGCTGAGTTGTAACTGGCTCAAGTCAACTGCCCCCAATAATGCCAGATGAGCTGCAAATCCATTACTGTTATGGACTATTGGACTAAATATACAGCTACTTTCTCTTTGTGCAATGAAAAGAAAAATCTAAACCAATGATGTTTAGACAAGAAATCATGTCTTCATCTTGTACTCTGAACAGCTACGATGAAGACAACATTATGCGATGTATTAATCATTGTAAAAAATAAATAAATAAATGAAAAATAAATAAGATCAACTGAGAAAGAATAAGCTATAGGGAGGACATTCCTAGCTGAGGATGCAGCCAGCATAAAGGCCCTGTAGCAAGAAAGAGCTTGGTAGTATTCTGGTCAGAGAGGAAAGTGATAGGAGAAGAGTTTGGAAAGCGTTAAAGTGGGGTCAGGTTAGATAGGGATTTGTGCAGTTTGGCTTTTATGTTAAAGTACAGTGAGGTGTTATTGGAGACTTCAGAAAGATGAGTAAAACAATCTGATTTATGCTTAAAGGGAAGGAGGGGATGGTCAAATGTGTGGAGCACTGTTGTACTGAGTAAGATGAGAACCAAGAGAATCTCTGTGAATCTGGCCCCATGGAGGTCACCATGACCTGGCCAAAAGTCGTTTCAGTGGAGAAGTAAGGAGCAGCTGCTCTTTCTTTGTTTTGGTTTTAGAACATAGTTTCATCAAGGGATAGGTATTTGAATGTTAAGGGATCAATCACTGGATAACATTTCTTAGTACTACTTTGCTCAGTTTTCAGGGAATTACTTTTTTTATGGCCAGCTCAGCCTACCCTGGGGGTGGGACTGGCACAGCATGTGGTGCTGGGGATTGAACCATGGTCCTACAGTTGCCTAAGCTTGCCTAAGCAGGCACTTTAGACCGCTCAGCCATCTTGCTGACCCCAAATTACTTGGTTTTATTCCTTCTTCAGTGGAAGACTTATTGAAATAGCCACAATAGTAGTAGTGATGTCATCCTTGGTACTTAAGACATTGCTACTTGTCTACTGTCCTACCCATTGGTGGGAGAATACTAGCTACAAGCACACACACACACACACACACACACGCACACACATACACACACACATTAGGCCTCCATTTAATGCTTCATCTATGATTGTTGTAGAATGGCTAGTCAATGGTGGGGGCTGCCTGTGCCTCAAGAAAACTTCCCAGACCCTTTAGAAATGGGCCATACTGGCACAGGAAGAAGAAATGAGGATCTTCCATGCCATGTTCTGGTGGCTGTCCTTCTGTATAGCCTTTCACTTCCAAAGTCCACCCAGCCCCTTAACCTTGCCTGAACTTTTAAGCTGAGGAAATTCCTCAGTGTAAATCCTTAAAGAGGCATTTCACAAAGCATATGTAAACTTACACTTGGTGGAGTAACTAGAAAAAAAGTATGTTTAGCACAAGCTTCAATATTGCTGTGCTTTTTATGCAAGCTCCCGCTGCATTTTTGGAACCCAGACATTTTCCTTGACTGATCATTCCCTTTGATTTTTTTTTCTTCTACTGCTTTGATTTTGTAACACAAGAACAATATTTTTTCTGGAATAAACTTCTTCTAAGTGATATTACCCAGGGAATGTTTTTAAATTTAAAGATGACTTTATTTTCTCCTAAGTACCAAGAAGTACACACATGTACAAACATATCTAGTAGCTTCAGATGGATATTTAGATTTTTAAAAGGTGTATTTTCAAATTTTATTCCTTTTGATTCCAGACTCTAAGTGAAAGTTCTATCATTTTAATGCTATTACATATGCAGTGGAGAAGATCCCTCATCATTTTCATCTGGTCCTGCGGAACAGGCCCTGGTTCTTGACAAATGAATTTGCCCTAGTGCATTGTGCCTTTAAGATGTATTCAAAGGTGAATTTACTCCCATCTTCAGGAGAGGATGATTTTTTTTTTAACTTCCCTAAGTTAAATACTCATCTTCACTATGTTGGGCAAGGCCTCAAGCTGCAGACAGCCCCATTCTTACCAGCTGGCCAAATTGGGTCACATCAGTAACCACACAGGAACAATTTTGCAGTCAACTCCTCCTGAGGCACTAATAGAGGGCTGTTCTGTTCAAAATCAAACATCAGGTCCTGGGTAACTATAGTTCTTTTAGGCCTGAGTGCCTGGTTGCCTGGGCCTTCTTAGAAGCTTTCTCCTATTGAGAAGAGTCTCTTTTGTCTTAGGCCACTCAACTCTTGGTCTACACTGAGTTCTCATATGAAAAGTCTGTGTGAATCCCCAACTCTAATGAAAGAAAAAAAAGATGTTCTTTGCTGGGGACGCCATTCTCTTACTTCCTGCTCCTCAGAAATGAGATTGCAAGAGTGTGGTTACCCTGGAGCGTCCACTGTTTCCTTCCATGGCCCACAGATCTCTCTTTAATCAGAACTGCAGGCACCTGGGAAAAAAGCCAGCCAGGGACTGCCTTTCCTTGGGATGATTCCAAAAAGCTGATTTTCTGGGTCAGTAGGTATGAATGCTTCCAAATTGCCCTCCAGAAAGTTTTTAACGAATTTACTTCCTTATCAGCAGACATTTGCTATGGTGCTTTTTTATTCACTTGTTTGTTCATCATTATATCTAGTGTTGTTCACTTATTGATGTAGGATCAAGACTGTTAGACCAGGTTCTATGGACCCATAAGCAAATAGTAATCAATTCCTGCCCTTGATGGGGCGTGGCATGTTTTCTGTTTGCTTCTATGAAGAGAATTGAGACTTGCCTGGGTAAACCAAGATAAAATCCTCATTGACATGGTGATGAAGGAGGCATAAATGTGAGCAGAGGGGTCTTCATCCCCAGCTGCACATGGAAGCTGTCACAGATACCTAGGCCAGCCTGTGGAGGACTCTGGTTTCATTGCTCTTGGATGTCCAGATCTTTCAAAGCTTCCTAGTCGAACCTCTTGTACAGCCAGCATCAACTGTCTCTCCACGTACCCCTGGGAGCCTGACTTAGGGAAAACCCTGCATCGGGGCCCACCTGCCTCCTCTTCTCTTGACCTTACACTTGTGACCTTAGGTGTTAGTTACCAGTCCCCCATATATCTTGCCCATCGTAGTCCTTAGGAGGCCGGCGCCATGCCAGTCTTATATTTCAATCAATTAACCATTACCACTGAAATGCTGCTGGGAAGAAAAATCACTCCTTTTCATTTTATTTATTGCTTATTTATATTTTCAAGTATAATTCTTCCCTTATTTATTTAGCATTCCACAGTCAGGGTCCTTAGACTCTGTCTCTTGTTAACATAAAATTATCAAACTCTACTCAGTACTCTGCATGTGCCAGGAGTGGTGCTATGTGTTCTGCAGATTAATTCACTTACACTCCGAACAAGGCCACAGGATCTGTGTACAGGGATTACTCCCTCTCATGGTACAGCTGAGGAAACTGAGGCAATCAGAGGTTAAGGAACTTGCTCATACACATGTAGCCAGTTCATGGCTAAGCCGGACAACTCTATGTCATTTCGTTAACTAGGGTCTTTTCTCTGTGAAACAGAAGGATTCATCTCAAGTTTCATAAACTTCAGCACTGTGTTTTCTTTCTCAAATTAGAGCTATAGGGAGTGGGTGCATATGCACTGTGAGATCGACTAATGTCCTTATGCTTTCACGATGGGAAAGTGACTTAGGACAGAGGCAGCAGCAAGAGAATTATTCTTGGCTTTTTGGCCAGCGATTTGATTTGCTTTTGTTGCATCCATTGGACTGAGCTGTCCTGGTCTTAGGGAGACACATTTTGGAGTAACTAAAAGCAGATGCTGCTTACCTGTGCCAAGGGACGTTGGGCCCCTCCTCCATCAGCACTGTCACGTCTGCATACTTTCAGAATTGTCCTCGGGAAAACAAAAAAATGGGAAGCAAAGAAAATCTTGGGTGTGATTCAGAAACAGCTTAAATTCATTTGTCTTTGAACATGCATGGAACTTCTCATCTGCTTATTCTCCTGGGAGAAATCAGAGACCCTCGGAAGTCAGTAATTGTGATCTCTGGAGTCATCATTTCGGCAGTTGTATCAGAGCCCAGGGAGGGCACTGGAGATGGAAATAGCCAGTGAAGAGAGGAGCTGAACTCTCCTCCTGGAAGGAAGGGATTAGCCAGCCAAAGAAGAAAACAGATTTGAGAAATCATTTACTCTGAAGGTTTAATAGGGAATGCAGGTCAGACTTACTCAAATAGCCTTAATCACGGGTCTCTCTCCTGTTTTTATCGTGTACTCAGCTCAGAGTTTCAAAAGAAAAGGTGAAGGTGAACCTTTATACCCCTGACCTTAATATTTCTATCCACTTCATTAGGAGTAAGAATTCTTGTCATCTATTGGACTAAAGGGATGCTATTAAAGTACACATAAAATCATTAAGCTACTACTTGGGTATTTCTCAGTTATTTTTAGCTTGCGATGGCAAATTCTTGCTCTACTGGTAGGACTGCAGCACTCGACTCAAATTTCAAAGACTGTCACTAGCATATCTTTGACTTTTCTCCTGAGAATAAATATCACCTATGATAAGAAAATAATTTGGATATATTCACATGGATTTTGACCTGGCCCTAAGGACTTAGTCATTAACCAACTTCAGGATCCTAATTAGACTTCAAATCATCTCTTTCGTGGTAAAGAACTTCTGCTTGGAAGAACACCATTTCAATATACTATTTGTCACCTCATTACCTGAAAGCTGATTGGAGGCATTTTGTGGAATTCAAAACACTTGAGGGCACAGAGGGGTCATGTGGTGTCACAGAAGATACATGGAGCTTAGAGTCCCAACCTTAATCCTGCTTCTAACTAGGTACGTGGCCTGGGCCTGCTCACCTCTCCTGTGGCTTTATTTTGTCATCTGTAAGGTGGGTTGCAACTGACAGCATTTATATAGTGCAAGTTAAAAATCCACATGTGATCTAGCCCCTACTTTTCTTTCCTACCACACTAAATCAATCTCTCTCTCTCTCTCTCTCTCTCTCTCTCTCTCTCTCTCTCTCTTTCCCCAGCTACTGGGAGCACTGAAATGTTTTATGCTATTATACTGTGGTGTCCTCCTTTCTTCTCTCAGTCTTTGCTTAAAGGATTAAAGGACTCCACTTCCTAGAGTCCTTCCCTGATCACCCTCTTTAAAATAGTGCTTTCTCCAGCCCTTGCTCCCCACCACTCTCCAACCTTTTAGCTTGATCTATCTCCTTCTAATGCTTAGCACCTTCAGAAAGTACACTGAGATGTAGACAAAGGAGCTGGCAGAATGGAAGACGAAGTGCAGAGATACACCTCCAAGTCGATGAGTCCAGTGACAGCTTCGCTTGTGTTTATGGTGACACACACCAGTAATCCCAGCACTTGGGAGGCTGAGACAGGAGGATCAATGTGAGTTTGAGACCAGCCTGGGCTACAAAAGTGTGCTCAAGGCCAGTCTGAACTGCATAGTGAGAGCCTGTCTCAAAAAGACAAAAATAAATAAATAAATAAATAAACATTTCATAGTATTAAAAGTTAAAAGTTTTTTAAAAGAAAAAAGTGAGCCATGCATGGGACAATGTTACGAATCATTGATTATGATTTTGCAAATTCTATGCTCCCACATCTCAAAAACAAAAAGCAAGAATGCTAATTTGGCCAGAAGGGATCTCTCTTCCTCCTGGGATTTGGCATAAACAATCTGGAGAGATGTTAGGACCCAAGGCCTGATTCTACTTAAACATTCACTAGGTATTGGGCAGTTTCTATTTTATCAGCAGATATCTTTTCTACCATTTTACAGGCAAGCTCAGAGAGGTTAACACACTTTCTCAACACCACACAGCTCTCTCTGATGGTTAGAACCAGGGTTTGTATGCAGGCCTGGCTTGCATGCTCAAGCCTGTTGCAGTGACTCATAAAGCTTCTATGTGTTATTCCAGGGCTGAATCAGTGTGTGTGACTGTGGCCAGCCTCTTGTTGAGGAAATGGAAGATTCCTCTGTACCAGGCAAAATAGGAGACCTTTGCCCTAAAGGAATTTTGGCCTTTCACTCCTCTTGGGGCTTTTCTTGCTGCCTCGTCCCAGAGCCTGACTGAGGAGGCCTTAGTAGGAGCACTCTGAAGTCCTTTGCACAGGGCCTTCTCAGTGAAACAGCAGTTGTCCAAGTACATTTTGGCACTTACTGTCCTTACTACTCACTGTCCTTTCCCAAATCCAAAAATACTGGAATGGCTTGGAAAGGGATTTTGTCTCCAAGCCTGATATCTGTTCCACACTCTGGAGCCAGCTTTCCTTGGGACCTCTGTTATTTTATTTCACTGAGCATTTGTGTTTGGGGACTGACATCGCTGTCTCCTTTGTACCTGAGATAAAGGGTCCCTGGTAGTACGGCGGGAAGCATCCTCTCCCCTTTCCACCAGCAGCTTCCACTTCGCTTGTCTCCCCACCCACACTGGGCTCTGCAGCAGTCACAAATACAGGCGTAAGAACCACTGAGGGCTTTTCTCCTCTCTGCAGTTCTTTGATAGTATTTTAAATATCTCTTTTCTAAATCAAAGGATTGTTAAAAACAAAACAAAACAAAACAAAGTGACTTGTAAAGCAGTTAGCCTGTTTTGACATCTGTATGCACCTATGTAACCATCACCCAAAAGAGACTGCAAAACACTTCTGTCATCCCAGAAAGGCTTGTTTCCAACCCATTCCTCCTCTCCCCTCCCCAGAGCAGCCGCTGTCTGACTTCTAGTGTCACAGTATAAATATTTTTGCCTGTTGATACATTTTGTATCAATGAAATCCTGCAGAACAAATAACTTGTGCCTGGCCTCCTTTATTCAACAGTGTGTTTGGGCTGGATCTGTGCTAGCACGCATAGCAATAGCTGATTGCTTTTTACTGCTGAGTAGTATTCCACTGTATGGATGTGCTACACACCTAGGGGCAGACATTGCGGTTGTTCTGTTTATGGCTCTTGTGAATAGAACAGATATGAACATCTGTGTGCAAGCATTCTTGTGAATAAATATTTTTGCTTGGGGAGTGTTATTTTTATACCCATGAGTGCAGCTGTGAAGCACAGGGTAGGCAGTCACTGAAGTTTACTAGAAAATTCCCGACAACTCTCTATAGCAGTGGTATCATTTTATCAGATTTGTGCACATGTTTCGGTTTCTCCTTGTCTTCATCAACTTAGTATTTATCATGCTTTTCATTGTAACCACCATGATGAGTATAATATCATCACTTTCTCTTTTTTTAATTTTAAAGGACATTTTAAAGAATTTTTCAAGTATGCCAGTCAGTGCCGGCTCAGACACTGGAAAGGTGTACTGGGAGGGAAATCTGGTGTTAAATTTTTATGGACAGGAGGTTTCCAGTGATCATCCCTGCTACTCAAATGGTCTTTCCAGCCCTAAGGGCTGCTTGTGGGCTGCTGCAGGCCATGCCTGAGGCCAAATCCCCAAGGAGGGAGCTAGGCATAGAGAAGGAGGCAAGCAAGAGAGGCAGAATACGGAAGAGCAGGAGCCCCTGTGCAGGGAGCACCACACTGTGGGGGACAGCCACGGGACAAGTCCCAGGGCAGTGGACTTCCAGACACTGCTAATCTAACAAGTGAGTGGCCAGCAGGCACAGAACAGTTCATAAGGCTGTTCAGGGAGTCCCAGTTTTCTGTCCTTTCACTACTGTGACCACTTAAGGCAGATATAATATTCTTTTAAGACAGATGTAACATTTTCAAGGTACAATTGTGCCACCTTCTAGCTAGCATAAGCAACTGAAAATCCTCTAAAACCAGTTGCTAAGCATGGACCTAGTAGGAGGCAAGCATCAGAACTCTGCCTTGGGGAGGGGCAGCTCCATGTTTTCCTGGATTATCCAATCTGCCCACACAAGGGTGGGAGACTGCGTCTAAAATATTTCATCCAACCCATATGATAAATCTTGAATATCTCCAACTTTACCCTTTTCTCACAGTCATCATTGTGCTCATTTTCAAGACACCAAATTCACCAGTAAGAAAAAACATTGCAAACATTCCTGGAGCTCTTTAGCCAAGGCTCAACTCTCGATAGTGATGAAGAGGTCAGCGGAAGACCCAGCTAGGACCTTCCTGACTGGAGCTGTACCTGCCACGCCCAGGTGCATACTCTTGGCCCTCGATTAGAGCAGTGGCTCTCCAGGTCAGGACTCTCCCTGAATCCCAGACAGAAAATGCCTTCTAAGGAAAGCTACAGCTATCACAGTCCCTAATCAAGTAGCCCCAGAACCAGGGGCTTAGGCTTGGGAATAATTTTCTGAGCCTTCACCGAGGCTAGTTCAGTTCTGCTCCGATACTTATTGCAGAGCCAGAGGCAAGTCTAGGTCTCTTGTGCAGGAAAGCAAAAATTATGCCTGCCTACTTCTTGAGGTGATAGTAAAGGTTACATACAATATTTGTACAGTCCTTTGCACAGGAAAACTTTGATTGGGTGCAAAATCTTTTGATCAATTTAGTTGCTTCAATGTCCTCTCCAAGAACCCAATGTCTTTTGAAGAACTGGTATTTTTGGAGAGGAATCCAAACAGAGGGCAAAACTGGTGAAAACAGGGAAAGGCTTACTAATAGCAGCACCTTCGTGGTCAGCAGAAAGGGAAGACATTTGGTTTTTTGTTTGTTTTTTTGTTTGTTTTTGTAATTCTGGGCCAGCAAGATGGCTCAGTGGTCTAAAGCGCCTGCTTATGAAAGCTTAGGCAACCACAGGGACTGCGGTTTGATCCCCAGCACCACATGCTGTGCCAGCCCCACCCCCAGGGCAGACTTAGCCAGTCATAAAAAATAAAAAAGAAACTTCCGTGCTATTAAAATAATAATAATTTATTTTTTTTACTTGGGAGATTTTTTTACTTGTATTAAGAAATAACATTGAGACAGTTCCAAAACATGTCAGTAGGTCAGCCACAATAATTGGTACAATGCATGTAGTTGTCTTCATAGTAGTTGTTCAGAGTACAAGATGTGGACATGATAACTGTTCTAAACACTGTTACTATAAATATTTCTTCTCATTGAACTAAGAGAAAGTAGTTATATACATAGAGCAATATTCCATAATAGTAGTGGGTTATTGGCAAAACTGGCAATGTTGGAATCTGTTGACTTGAGCCTTTTATGGCTCAGCATAAATAATAATCTGGCTTTACTTTCCTTTTTTTTTTTGGCAGAACCGGAGTTTGAACTCATGACCTTGCACTTGCCAGGCAGGCACTTGTGCCATGGAGCTATCTCCCCAGCCCCTGGCTTTACTTTCTATGCCTCGTGGTTAAATTTTTCTGCTGGGTGGTTAAGTCCAAGTTAAAGCAAGACCTATATAACAAAACAAATGTTTTAATACAAACATGTACTTGAGAGAGAGTATAGCAATAATTGAAATTACATTAGAAGCAGCACACATCTAGAAGATCAGAATGACAAGCATTCCAACCATGATTTTAGTCTTACATGTTGCTACTCTGAGTCTCAAAAACTTGCTGGAGATTCTTAGGCGCACTGTCTAATTCATCCTGTGTACATAGGTGCATAGTTTTTCCCGTCAAGTTTCCTAACTTTTCTGCTTGCTGTCTCTTCATTGTTTAATCCTTAAGTTCTTGATTGGAAAGGGAAGACATCTGAATGGGCAGTCTTTATCCAGAAAACCAGTTATGCAGTGCAGCAAGGGAAAGTGTCCTGGACCCTGGAACCATAGATGGTGAACTTCCCCGAAGGATAATCCACCAAGACCTGCACTGAAGAATCTGGTATAGGGGAAGGATAAAATTTCCAGGCCTCCCTGTTCTATAAACCAGAAAACTAGCCAGGGCTACCAGGTGAAGTGGGTGTTGTCATCCTGTCGGTGCCCCCTGACAAGAAGCCAGGTATGCCCACTTCTTAGGCCTGATGGTTTATGTTGTGCCAGGCTCTTTCACCCTCTACCATCCCAAACTATAGAATGGGCGAGGTCACCTGAGGAGCTGCAGGGCAAGGCGGGGGGGCAAGGCTGCTGATATCCCTGCCACTTTCCTGCTTCCTGGAGCCACTCTCTCGCCCCTGCCAGCAATGTGAGCACCAACACAGCGGAGTCTTCCAGTGGATATTTGTATAGTTACTGAGCAAAGAATAATCTTGAGCCCACATTAATAAATTGATTCAAATCAAGAAGAACAGCTAAAGGTGCTTGGCTCTTGGGTGATAGGGAAGGTAGTGAGTGGAAGCTTGGAGTTGGACTCTGGACACTTGGGTTGCTTGTACACATTGGGATTTCAGCCACTTGAGATTGTGGTGGGGGGTTGGAGCACTGAAGAAGCAATAGGATGCTCACTCGTAGAAGGCACAGGGCAGATCCCAGGAAGCACTGTGCTAGGTAAGGTAATGCTGGCTATTGTGGCTAACAAATTGAAAAGTGTAGCTGGAATTTTAAACAAGATAGAAATTTATTTCTTGCTCAGGCAGATGGCCACCTCAAACACATGATTCAGGCATGAAGGGAATAACGGGACTCCAAGCCCTCATCTTCCTCTTTTTTCACTTCTTGCCCATGTGATGAATGGTTTTGCTCCTCCATGTGGCTATCTCTAGAGTGACACCTTCAAAATTGAGAGCCCTCTCGTTTTGTGGCCCTGCCATCTTGTGGCTCCAGTGACATTATCAAGTAGCTTCTTTAAAAGTCTTTGTACGTCATGCTGAGGCCAGTAGACAGGCCTGGAACATCTTAAATTGAAAGAAGGATTGTGAGAGCCAGGCCTGAAAGTGGTGCCCATCACTGACAACCACTCCCAGCCTGTTGCCCAGCACACAGGTTCAAGGCCACACCTAACTGCAAGGGAGGCTTGGGACAGTAGTCTAGAAAGAATGGGAAATGATGCCCATGAGCAGTCAGTCAGTCATGCACAGGTGAAATATTCCTGGAGAATGTTGAGGGCTAGCCTCTGCCTGGGAGGCAGGCTAGCCCACAGGCCTTGTATGATAGTCAGCCTTCTGTTATCTTTACTAGGATGATCAAATTCTAAAGACAGAAGGGTTAGTTTGGCCCTCAATTTCGAAGGTGTCACTCCAGAGATAGCCACATGGAGGAGCAAAACCATCATCTTATGGGCAAGAAGTAAAAAAGAGAGGAAGACAAGGATGTGGAGTCCTATCATCCCTGTCAAGGCCATGCCTGGGAATCTCCCAACTAGGCCACACTTCTTCATGGTTCCACCATGCTCCAGTGGTGCCAAGCAGGAGACTAAGCCTTGAACACATGGAACTTCGACCTACGCTTGTCCAAAGCATAGTACATAGGAAGCAAGTGCTGAGCTGTGAAAAGTGAGCCCAGGTTCAGGCTATGTCCTTCCATGTCCAGTGGTCACTAACAACAGTGGTAAGGGAAGGAAGGGAATTCAAACAGAGCTGCTCCCAGAAGGCAAAGCTAGGCAGGTGGGTCCAAGATGCAGAAGAAAGCCAAGATGTTCTAGGAACTGATTTGGGATAGGAGGCTCTACCCACTCTCTGCCCACTTTCTTTACCCTCCTCAGAAACCCACATTTTAACCAGGAATCTTTGCCATCCCTTTTCCTCCACCTCTCCAAGGCCTGCCTTTCCTGCAGTGAATGATGTTCAATTTCTGGAAAGTTCTTTCCCTTCCTCTTATTGAAAACAACCAATTCCTAGGGATTCACAGCTCAGTTCCTGAGGATGGGAGGGAGCTGGGGAGCAATTATCCCAACAAATCAAGTGCCACCCAAGGTGGTGCCAATCTGCTGGGGTTGCCGAGAAACCACAATGAGAAAATGACTATAAAATACCTAGCAGGGTGCCTGGCACATGATAAGTCAGTGCCTAGAAATTGGTTTATTAATATCATCTTCTGCGTGTATGAAGAGGAGACAACGAGGGAACTAGCAAAGCCCTCTAAACTGAATTGCCTGTTTTTCTCCCCAATCTGGTGGTCTCACTATTGAATTGAGACCTCCAGCTCATTGAGATCCAATAAGACATCCAGTTTGTATTGGCTTCATCGATAAACCTTTAGGGTATAAGGGTCACTGCCAAGGGGTGACTCTGAACACCCTTAGAAGTGCTGGACAGCCTTGTAAATGTTGCTAACACCCTCCCTAGCCCCAGGCTCCAGCTGCCCAGCCAGCTGGCCCATCCCACACACACCTCTCTTCTTGTACCTTTCCTCCAGGCCTGCACTTCTGGAAAATCTTCCTTCACTGTGCTCTCTCCCCTGCTGAAATACTGCCAATGTGGCAAGATTCACTTCACCTGTGACCTGTGCCAATAAAGTTTTCATGTTTGCAATTCGTAGGGAAGATACCAGAGGTAGAACAGGTGAGGAGACAGGAATTGGCATGAATCCTGATTTGAAGGTCCCCCTCGACTGCTAGAGAGACATAGGTGGCTTCCTTCCCATTTGACCATGTGTACATTGCCTGCGTTGTAAACACATGCATTCCAGAGGAAATCTGCCCCCTGAACAGAATAGTAAAAACACCTACAGTCTTCATTGCCAGCTAGCCAGATGTTATGCAGCCAGTATTCTTCCTCCCCCACCCCAACTTTGTATTATTTATGCTGTATTAGCTCCAACCATGATCCTTGCTTTAAGATAAAAATAGTGAATTTTTAGGGACTTCAAACGATTCACTATCCCTGAGATTGTGTTGTTTTACTCTTCAAAGAGCTTGCCTCCAGGCCACAGGGGTACTTTTGACAAAGCAGGATTCCAGAATGAAGTCGTCCTGTTTAAAAGATGAGCACTTCCCACCCATTTCTTCCTGAGTTGGCTGTGTACTTCTTGGGTCGAGGTCATTATTATTATTATTTTTAGGCAGTGTGCAGTTGATGAAGTGAAGCAGTATTTGTTTATTTATTGTTTTTTTGGTTCCTGAGTTGGAACACAAGATCACTAGATATGAAACCCCCTCTGTGACTCATCCCAGGAGCATCTTGCATTCCAGCCAGCACAAATATGATTAAAAGAACTTTCTAGAGGGCCCCAGTTACAGTTTAGCAAAGGAGTACATCAGCCAAGTTGAGCATCTCTTGTATATTTGCTCTTGGAAAGATAGTCATCTCTGGCTCTGAGGAGTGTTCTACAGTGTCTCCCAGCATTCCTCAGTGGAATAGAACTCCGGTTGCCTGCAGTGGCAACCTGCTTGATAAATTAGCATCCTTCCTTTCCTGTCTCACTGTTTCACCCCTCTACTGTGTTTTCTGGAATTTTCTCTCAAATAAATGATTTTCAGTCTTATCTTTTACCTGGGGTCTGTCTGTCAGGGAAGTACTAGCACTAAATAACTAACCAGTTGCGTTCACCAAAACCAGCAAGCTCCACCCTTCACTTTCCTCACCATGTTCATCATGGTTGGCAAACACCACCAATTTCCATAGTGGCTGTAGCTCTGCAGGAGCATCTTGTACTGGGGGCACAAGCTTGCCAGCTGGTAATTTCTGTATGGAAACCTAGTGAGGTAGAAACCAGAAATCAGGAGGCAGCCAGTTTGCTAACAGGCTCCCGTACCAGGAGATAAAAACAATTCTGGTTGCGGCTAAAATCTCTGTGCTCGGGAGGTACAAATTCAGGCAGATAGCCCTTCTAGGTCATGCCCCAGTGCCCTACCTCCTTTGACCCATCTCCACCTTGCAACATCCCCTTTAGCTATAAGCCCCATAACCCAGTCACCTTCCAAAAGCCCTGTCTGTGAGAGCATGAGGCCTTTGTGAGATATGTAGTTATAAACCATCCAGGTGCTTTCTAGTGGAGCCAAAAAACGGAATCACAGTTATAGACTCTTGTCTCTATAGAGAGATGTCAAGACAGAGGGTTCTCTATGATTGGTATCTGCATCCCTCAATTAAGAGTTTCATTTCTTGGCACATGGCTTCATCACTGACTGGTTCATACTTATTATACCAATCAAGGAAACATAATGTGTTTATGTCTTATTAGGCACATAAATTATTGAGAATTAGTTATCCGCCTCTTTCTCGAAAATCCAATTTTGATGGAAGACATCCAATTCTGGATGCACAAGGAGGAGCAGGGTCTAGACTAGGCAAAAATAAAGCTCAGACATGAAAAGAACATAAATTTACATATGTGGTCTTTATTTTTTATTAGCCCATAGTTGCAGTGCGAAATGATTATATTTCTTGTAAGGAGTCAGCTCATGTACATACACATCTCAATTCTTTTCTCATTCCCCTCTCTTTTCCTCCCTCCATCTCTTGACCCCCTTCCCATTTGAGAAAGTTGTTCCTATTCCACTGTATCTATTGTTTAGTCTCTACTTTATTTAAGTCTTGGGCTTCTCATGTAGGAGAAACTATGTGATACCTAAGCATGTTTGTTGGATTTATTTCACATTACATTCTGGTCTCAGGATGCATCTATTTTTCTACAAAAGATTCTATCCTTTTTTATGACAGAGTAGTACTCCGTTGTGTGAAGATACCACATTCTCCTTATCTGTTCACCTGTTAATGGGTATATAAGCTGTTATATAGTATGTTATACTTAGCTGTTACACATTGTGCTACTATAAACATGAGTATGTA
Organism: Capromys pilorides; assembly: GCA_004027915.1. Lineage (NCBI taxonomy): Eukaryota > Metazoa > Chordata > Mammalia > Rodentia > Capromyidae > Capromys > Capromys pilorides. The sequence goes on from PVKN010010091.1 coordinate 20,256, forward strand.
TTTGTCACTGTAACATGATGTCTTTAACACTTTGAAGAAGATGACGAGAAGGGAAATAGCTGGGTCAAATGTAATTTCTATTCTTGAGGTCTTTGCATAACAGTTGTGTTAGTTTGCACTCCCACCCACAATGTAGAAGGATTCCTTTTTCCATCACCTTGCCAGTATTTGTTGTTATTTCAATTTTTCTAGGACTGACAGCATAGCGAAATGACAAATGAATGTGCTTCATGATTTTGAAAGAATGGGAAAAACTACTGTCAAAATGTGGACCAGTATCTCTATGTACCTGTCATACCTGTACTTGGAAACAGTGTTCTGTTCTTCAGCTTATTCTCACTATGCTAAGAAGCTTCTGTCTCACCCCTTCCTCTGCCACATCTTCCAGAAACCAAGCTGCTGTAGTCTGACAATACCAGCATGTCAGCTGAAGACCTTGGGGTCAATTGAACTCTCAATCCAAGTATTTCTCCCAGCTTCCCTCAGTTTCTGTATATTTAACCACTTTTTTGGCTGAGCACTCTCATTCACTTTTAACCTTTTCTCTTTTCCCTTCTTTCTAATCATCTCAGGCAGTCTCCTTCATTTTTCTTTCCTTCCTATCCCTATCCTTTCCCCTGTCTTCCACTTTTCCCTTGTCTTGTGAGAAAATAACCCTATTCATCTTGGAAGAGTAGGAAAGGAGAGCTACCTAGACCCTTGTCAGAGAAGGAAAATGGAAAGATTTGAAGTTCAATTATACATGGTCAGGGCCGGCAAGATAGCTCAGCAGTCTAAAGCACCTGCTTAGGCAAGCACACAGGGATCACGGTTTGATCTCCGGCACCATATGCTGTCCCAGCCTCACCTTCAGGGTTGGCTGAGCTGGCTATGAAAAGAAATTATACACGGTCAAAGGGCAGTAACTTCAGAACCTGGAAAGTGCTTGAGTTCATACACAAGATGCTTAGTTCTTTGCTACTCTTCTTTCTCTCCAAGCCCTCCATTGTGAATGAGAAATAGACTTGTTTGTATTTCTATGACATTTTCCTACCATCTTTAGGCTCTCATATTACAACAGCATCATCCTCTATTTTCACTGCATGTTTCCACTTCTTGAGAGGACAGGTGAGTTTGAGGGCTGGCCCAGAAATGTCACTATCAAGTGCATCACTAGTTTTATGGTAATTACCTTCCAGTTCTTAGCAGCTGACTTTCAGATGAACATTTGAGCAAGCAGGGTCATAAATGTGCAAACTTTTTCAGATAATAGGGAATATTTGTGATGATACTCAACACGATCAAAGGAAATATGCATGGCCCATGGGTTTGGTAAGGAAGGCAACGGTACAAGGGAACAGCAAGGATGAGAATGATGGTGATGATGGTAATGAAAATGATGAGGATGAACACAATGACAATAGTAATAACTATAGTGACACTTATGATAATAATAGGGGTTATGGAAACAATGATGATAATGACAAGGATAGTAACAGTAGCCTTGATTTATTGCACATTTTCCATGTACCAGGCACTCTTCCAAGAATTTTAGACTATAGTCCTTAATCATTACAACCACTCCATGTGGTGGAGATTTTTTTATATCTTTATCTTTCACAGAGAGAAATTGAGTCTGGAATTAACTTTCTCAAGGTCCCATGACTAGCTATGTGAGGCAGAACTGAAATTTGAAGCAAAGCCTGTCTGAATTCAAGTCTTCCACTCCTACTGACTTTCACAGGGGCCTAGAGTCTGCAGTGAACTTGTACTGACTTCTAGACAGTGGTTTGTGAGGGGCTCCCAGTCATTAGAAATAGTGGAAAATCTGAACTCTAGTCCTTTGTACTTTAGAATTCTGTATCCCTTTCTCTTAATGACCTCTCAGAGGGTCTATTTCTGGCATGCTGGCCTCTGGAAAATGTCCCACTAATGACACAGGATTATAAACAGTCTTTTTCCCAAAACAAAAATTTAACCTTTGTATCTCAACCTAATTAGAAATATTTTTGCTTCCACAGGCAGGTTTTCCCCACTTCCAAGTTTAAGAGATTTCTTTGTAGCCAGAAAAATCCTCCCAACCATAGTTCTCCAAGATGATAGTTCCTGGACTGATACCTTACTTGTGACCTGTGTTCTTGCAAGATATCACTGCTCTGGCTCCAGAACTGGAGGTGTTTTGGATCTGGGTGTCAGGTGGAAAGCTTTAGGGCCTTGACCGAGTGCAGGGCCAGACACTTGCTGATTAACATAGTCCACTGTCAAGCAGAGCATCCTTTGCTACCATTAACAGTTCTTTATAACTTCCCCCTGTGATGTGGATGTTTGGCATCCACCTTTCTCTGAGCCTCACCAAGACTTGCAAAGAACATTTTTTTTCCTCTTGGCATTAGAGGAAGCCTACTCTGGAAAACAAAAACAAAAACAAAAACAAAAAAACATTGTTCTCTGTCCTAGAAAGGTTCTTGGACTAACATGGTCACCTACAGCTATCTGGGGACTGACATTCTTCCTTTAGATAGATACTTTCTCCTTCTAACAGTAAGCTTCATTTTCAATCTGAATGGATTAAGAAACACCCAGAGAGATGATGGAACCATGATTCTTCTGCATATTAATCTAGCACCACTTGCTCCTGAGAAAACTAAGAGTAGGCAGACCCCATATTATAGAAGAGGAACCTGAGTCACAGGGGTATAAAGTGTCTTCCCTACTGTTGCAAAAAGTTTATATGTGTCTTGAAACTCCGACTTCTATTCCATCACTTATCTATTAGACGTCACTGGCTCAAGGGA
>PVKN010010092.1:0-23029 GCA_004027915.1 Capromys pilorides
TCTTCTTCTTCTTCTTCTTCTCCTCCTCCTCCTCCTCCTCCTCCTTCTCCTTCTGCTCCTTCTCTTCCTCCTCCACCTTCTTCTTTCTCTTCCTCTCTCCCTTTTTATCCCACCTAGGCCACCAGCCTCAAACACAACGAGGCACCACTTCGTGTTCATCACCATGGCTGTTATTCAAAAAACAAAATGAGCGTGGTGTAGTGGTGCAGGCCTGTAATCCAAGCTCTTGGGAGGCTGAGGCAGGAGGATCACTGTGAGTTTGAGGCTAGCCTGGGCTATGATGTGAGTCCAATGCCAGTCTGAACTGCAAAGTGAGTCCCCGCTTCAAAAAGACCAAAACAAAACAGCAATACTGGTCAGGTTGTGGAGAGATGGGACCCTGGGCCCCGTGTGTAGGAATGTAAAATGGTATAGACACTGGAAAATGCCATGGTACCTCTTCAAAATATTACAAATGGAACTATCATGTGAAATATCAATCCCACTTCTGGATACACACACACAAATTGGAAGCTGGATAAGCTGTAGATGGACGTGCACATATGCTCATAGCCACATTTTTCACAGTGGTACCCACTGACAGATAAATAGATAAGCAAAATAGATAAAGTGGAATACTATTCGGCCTTTAAAAAGAGAGAAATTCTGACACATGTTAAAACGTGGATGAACCTTAAGAATACGCTAAGTAAAAGAATAAACACATGAGAACCCGCTTATGTGAGGTTCTTAGAGTGCTCCAATTTGGAGAAACAGAAAATAAGATGGTAGATGCCAAGGCCTGGGAATAGAGGACACCAGATAGTTACTTTGTAATGGGTATAAAATTTGCACTCTCACAGCACAAGAAGAGCCACAGAGATGGACAATACTGATATTTCCTAGCATTATGAAATGTTTAATACCAGTGAACAGTACACTTAAAGAGGTTAAGATAGTGAAAACATACAGACATAGCTCCATATTTTTGCTTTTGAGGAAAATCTTAGAGTGAGACAAAAACAGATGTGAACAGAATAGATACCTTCAAGGCTGTCTCAGGATATTAAGTTTTCCTAACATTAACCATAATAGAAACGGAAAAGAGAAGAAAGTGTCAGTGTGAGAAGAGGGATAGCTCTAAAATCCAAAATAGATTAGAGCTGTGTTTGGGGTGCAGGCAACTTAAATAAAATAGATTTTCTTTTCTTTACAAAAAAAAAAAAAAGAAAGAAAGAAAGAAAGCGAGCAAGCAAGCAAGCAAGCCTTGTGATAGCTTTAAAAATCTCAGCGAGGCAAAGGCCTGTAGAATGAAGCATGGGAGTGGAAGCAAACAGGAGAGCTGAGGGCGGCTTCGTTCCGACTTCACCTGGGGCCGTGTCACCTGGTGCCAGGCCAGCTTCCTCAAGGTCGCTCTCGGGCCTTTCCTGAGCCTGTGACCACGCCAGGTGCTGCACAGGTGTGGGTTCTCAGCCTGGCTCCTTCTGTCGCAGTCAGGGACGCTGCGTCCGATTTCCCAGTGATGTACACATAAAAATGTTCCCTTGGTGTCACCACAATGTCACTTCTCTGTCCCCTTGACTGAAACTCAGCTTCTGTTTCCACCAGGAACATAGGCTTTAGCAACCTGCCGCTCTTTGCAAGGTGGAGACGAAGGCTGAAGGATTTCCTGGTGGGACTCAGCCCAGAACTCCACAAACGCCACCGAGGCAGCGGGAGCTGGTTTTAAGAATAACGGTGATCATTTGAATAATTGTAACAGTCGTTTTTCCTCCTATCAGAGGAGGAAAAATAAATAAAAATAAAGGATAAATCCTTTATCTCTTCCCTCTTCCATTGTAGCAAAATATACAGAGCATAAAATTTACCAACTAAGTCCAAGTGCTCGACTCATAGCTCGGAGCTCTGTGACCCATTGTCGCATCTTCCCTGCCTGTGACCGCATGGGCTGTAAGCAGGGATGGGGCTCGGACAAGATGACCTCTCCTTGGAGGCTGTGCTCTCCCCTGGATGCTGCCTGGCCTGTCGTGGGATCCTGGGGGCAGAGAGGCTGAGAGCACAGTACAGGCAGGGCCACACCCTGGCTGTGTGACCTTGACTGACCACCGAGTGTCATTGCATTGCTCCACTCATGAAAGAGGAACAAGAGGCGTAGCAACAGCAAGAGTGCTCTGAGCTGACCCACTCGGGCACTGGCCTGCTAGGTGAGGAGCGCGAGATGAGGAGCGCGCTGTGTGCTGGCCTTGCTCACAACAGCCCTCAAAGAGGGAGATGTCCTCATTCCTTCCCCCTTACCCTCGAGGGAGCTGGGATGCACAGAGGTCAAGTGCTTGGCCCACGGTCTCATCACTGTACATGGCAGGGTCAGGATTCAAACCTGGGCCTATCTGGCTTCTAACCCAACCCCTTAACCACAGCCTGCTGCTGGCAGCTTGACATAAGGCGTGAAAACTGCTCCACACAGACATCTCTCGGCACGTGGTCCTCGTTGTCTCTATGACCGCGGTTTACCCACTATCATTCTGTATCTGCTTCTGCGAGGCTGCCCTGGCTTCTCCTCCCGTTTTGCACTTCAGAAATGTTCCAAGGACTTGAGGGGGCATGGGAGATGGATCCTGAGCATCCATCAGGAGATTACCCTCCTTACCTGGAAAAAGTAAAACCAACCAAAACCGCTGCCAAGCCAGCTCCGCAGCAGGCCTAATGCGCGTGGCTGGAGCTCGGCCGGTGCATAGCTGGGAGGCAGACTTTGCGTGATGCTTGCCATAATGGAGTGGCACTTGAAGTTTTAAAAATTGAATTCTCTCCTATTTATCCCAAAGCAAGTATGTTTCTGAGCATTCGTTATATATTATGACAACATAATTCTAATGAACATTTAAGGAGCAAGAAGATAATCAAAATAGCTACACTGGACCCAACTATGCAGCCTACTATGACTTTTAAAGATCTGTGTCCTTGTCTATTCAGATTGGGTCCCTGCCTGATAGGGCTTATGAATGACTACCAAAAACTAATCGTGGATTTTAATTTCCAGTGCTTAATAAAGACGAGCGGTAGAGGATGCATTCCTACAGCAAGCGCACAGTCTCGCTTAACGTCTTGTTTAGCAACACCTGCTCTCACTTTTGTTCCGTGTCCCCGACACCAGTCATTCAACATTTACTTCCGTGGTAACTTTCCATCATTTAACTGGAGGGCAGGCAGATAATATAGTGAAAGTACCTAGCCCTTAGTTAATATATAACTGTATCAGAATCACAAATATATTCACAAGTAAGATCAAAGAGTATCAGCATTTGAGGTTAACAAGCTTACAAATTACGGAGCTTGTGGTGTTCATTTGCTCCTTCACAAGAATTTTTAAAATTGTGTATTGGGGCCAGAGAGATGGCTCAGTGGTCTACAGCACCTGCTTAGGAAAGCTTAGGCAACTGCAGGGACTGCAGTTTGATTCCCGGCACCACATGCTGTGCCAGCCCCACCTCAAGGGCAGGCAGAGCTGGCCATAAAAAAAAAAAAAAAAATTGTGTATTGGATTTGAGCTGACACTGAACTTTGTACTATCTATACATTGGAAATAAAATGATAGTGCTTCCTGCCAAAAAAATGTATAATCTAGGAGTAATGATGGATTATCAAAGTCTCAGGGCAAATCAGCATTTTCCTTCCCCTGCTAAAACATGCATTAGTATCTTTGTCCTTCCAACCTAAAGATTAAGTTGTCCATTTTCCAAGAATTCATTGTGTTCAATAGCAAGCCCGATGGTATCAGTTGTACTTTTTATTGTAATTACATTAGTTTAACTAGATTTACTTAAATGGATGAAATAGGAGGTTGAGAGAGCATGCCTGTTTCCAAGAAAGCTGTTTTAGTGCTCTGAAATAATTTGATGAGGTTAATTTGCCAAAATGCTGCTGCTCTATTAGGATTTAAATGAGACAAATGAAAACTACCAAAGTGAAAATTACTCAGAAAGAATTCTGTAAACAAATCACTGTGCAATTAAAAATAGTCGTGTTTCAAAACTGGTGCTCAAGTAGAAGGACAGTAAGCCTTAGAGAGCCCAGCCCAGGACTGGAGCCGTGACCCTTAGCTGAAGTCCTGGCAGACAGCAAGAGGTGAAAGGAGCAGGGAGTGCGTCATCTGCAAAAGGAGGGGCAAATCCAGAGAAGATGTAAGGACAGTAGTGGGTGTGCAGAGGGGTTTGAGTCTGCAGAAGTCACTAGGGGACAGACTCGAAGGCCAACTTAGCCGGGTGTGTTGGTGCACGCCTATAATTCCAGCACTTGGGAGGCTGAGGTAGGAGGATCAGTGTGAGTTCGAGACCAGCCTGGGCCACAAAAGTGAGCTCAAGGCCAGCCTGAACTGCGTACTGAGACCCTGACTCAAGAAGACAAAAAAAAAAAAGGCCAACTTAAGGAATCTGGAAGTTTTAAAAACCGTGAGAATCGATGGAGCCTTTTATGCAGGTGACGCCACCAGCTTCTCCTAGGAAGCGGACTGTGGCTTCTGCAGGACCACACTGGGAGCCAGCAGCAGGCAGGGTGGCAGAAGGACCACGCCTGGGGCAGTCTCCAGTAGAGAGAAAGGGGCTGGGGACCAAGAGCTGCCAGGAAGTCAGGGGGTCAAATTAGCAGGAACTGGGCACCAAGGGAGGATGATGGGCAGCAGGGGCCCTGGATTCTCAGATTTCAGATTTCAGAGCTGGGTCGTAATGCCACTGAAACTGCAACGGGGAAAGAATGGGGAAAGAGGATAAGGTGTTAAGCTCTAGCAAGTTCTATTTCTTTATTTAGAAAACGGAGCTGATTTCTAAAGACAATGCTTCTTTTAGGTAACAGAGATGGAAACTGAGTTCAGATCTTCTCAGACTCACCGGCCTGCCCTGTCAGTCCTGTTCCCTTTCTGCCCACATGACCCACACACAGCCCAGACCCCTGCAGAGCTTTGATCCAGCTAGATCTTTACCAAACCTCCAGATGTAGTTACAAATGTTCTGTCCTACCAGGCTACATGGCATATCTGCCCAGACACCCCCAGACCCTTTAGTTTGGCATTACATCAAACCCTTCTGACATAAGTTTCACACAGTAAAATCTTTTATCAGTTTCAACTGAAATCTGACCCCCAGAAAGATGAATGGAGCAGGCAGGCTTTCTGTGTAATAGGCTGGAAATAGTGGCATGTCAGACAGGTTTTGGAGAGAAGCCAAGGCAGTATGAAGTGGAAATGTGGGGGAGTAGAGCCTTCGCAGCGGCAGATTGGAAAGCTCGAACATGGGCAGGGAAACATTTTATTCTTATCTGAAAGGCACGGGATTTAATTCCTCTGACTGCTAATTGCTGCAGGAAGCAGAGAAGTGGATTTCAAAAAGAAACTGAATAAAGCTTACCTGGCCTGAAAAATGCATAAGTGGCTTTGGTGTGAATTACAGGTCCTGTGTTGAGAATAGCATGGGCAGAGCAATTAGGAGCTAAATAAATGGATGCCCTCTGAAAACGTCTTTGTTTAAAGTTCTTAGAGAAAATGAGTATAAGACAACGGACTGTAAGCCCCCAAGAGAGGAGTAAAATAACCTGATAAAGTCTTCCTTGTATTTAATTTTTCTGATACTAATTTCCTATTACTGGGAATGAAAACTCCAGCTGGATGAGGCACACTGATTTTACCATTTTTCCATTGTTTGACAAGTAATTATTGAGTGCTCATGGTACCAGACATGGTTCTTGACCAGTGGATTTTACCTGGCAACCTTACCCCGCCCTCTGGGGATATTTGGCAATGTGTGAAGTTATTTGGGTCATCATAAGCGGGGAATGAAAGCTCTCCCTGCAGCTAGTGCACAGAGAAACTTGGGACATCCTGCAATGCAGGGTATAGCACCACACAACAGAGAGTTATCCATGCAATATGTAAAGACTGCCAGGACTGGGAAAATCTGTCCTACGTGCCAGCACTATAGCAACAAAGGGAGAAAAGCCCCATAATGATGTTATGAAACATCACTTGATGATGGAAGAGGAAAAAACTAGTCCAATTTATGGGGAAATATATGGCATACCTGCTGGTAAGTAGGCACTATGATGGGAAATGAAGTGGGTGGTGGGTGTCAATCCTACTCAAGACAGAGGTCAGGACACGTCTCGTTACTAAAATGACATCTGAGCAGAAACTTACAGAGACGTGAGTAATGGAATGAAGTAGGGGTTGGTACCAATGTCTGTCTTTCTTTCTTTCTTTCCGGTCCATCATGCATGAATTAAAAAATAAGATGACTTGCATAAATTATGGGAAAATTACCTGAGCATTATTTCCTGTTCTTTCCTCTGTTTATTGGCAAGCTCTCTATGATCATTTAAATATAGGGGCACGTCATTTATTTATTTGCTTGCTTACTTATTTATTTACTTTTGCAGCTCTCATGGCCTCATATATGCTAGGAAGGAGTCGCATCACTGAACTACACTCTTGACCTTTCATCTCCATTTTTAGGTACATTTTACACAAATGAGAAATGGTGCTGGCTTTCCTTTCAACTAGCAGACTCATCTAATTTCACTTAGTTATTCTCCAAGCCACAAGTTCAAAACACCACATGTAAAAAATAAAACAAACAAACAAACAAACAAAAAAACAGCAATCCATATATCATTCAACGTGTCACATGCGCTCAGTGACTATGGTGATGAGGTCTCATCATAAGCGGGGAATGGTGGCATGCTCTCAGGTCCCAAACGGGTGTCGGGGGCTGAACACAAGGTAGGAACATGGAAAAGTTAAATTATGGCTTGAATGTCTTTTGTTGTTTTTAATTTGCACATATATTATAAGAACATATAGAAAAAGTGTACAGGACTTGAGCTTTTCTACTAAGATTCCCATTCCAAAATCTTATTTTATTAATTATTTGGCAAAGCAGACATTTGACTACAGCTATCTATTGATTACACAGAATTCTGCTTGCAAATTTCTAAAGAGTATTTTCCTCACAGAATATTGACTTTGCTTTCTAAGTATTCTTTCATTAAAAGATGTCTAATTTTATATCTTGATTTGATGTTAATTGTATGCAGAAATTTTTAAAATACAAAGCAAAAGGATACTATGAAATTATAATTGCACTATTTAGAAAGCAATAAGATTTGAGTATTTTAATTGCAGCAGCATTAGAACATAATTACAACCCTAATATTTGGCATTGAGAGGCAAGTCCAACTCAGAATATTTTCTAATATGTTACTTGTTTTTTAGATATACAGATTGTTTTAGATGCACAGATCTGATAACCAAAAAAGCAAGATAAGAAAAGGAAACAGTTAATCTGCTGGAAGTAAAATAGTTAAAACTCCTAAAGATAGGTGTACACAAAGACTTTATGAACAAAACTTTGCATAGGAGGTATTACAAAGAATCAACAACTGGGATCTCATCACACTAAAAAGCTTTTGCATAGTAAAAGAAACCACCAATAAAGTAAAGAGATGGCCCACAGAACGGAAAAAAAAATTTACCTGCTATTCCTCAGACAAAGGACTAATGTCTATAATTTATAAAGAACTAAAAGAGATTCAGAATCTCCAAATTTCAAGACCCAGTCTAAAAGTAGGCATCTGAAATGAGCAGTCACTTCTCCTATGATGAAGTAGAAATGACAAGTAAACATATGAAAAAATGTTCAAAATCATTGGCCATTTGAGAAATGCAAATTAAAACAGCACTGAGATTCCATCTCACCCTGGACAGAATGGCTGTTCAGAATGTTTCTGGCGCACCACAGGGCCCCAGCCACAGAGTCAGCCCGCGGTGGAGCGAAGCCTCTGAAACCACGAACCCAAACAAGCTTCTTGTCCTCCTTAACATGCCATTCTTGGGGACTTTGTCACAGCAGTGAATAGCTGACACACACAGATCACCCACCAAAGTATAATACGGATCACACAGATCACCCACCAAAATGTAATATGGAAAAGAGAAATATGAGACATGACAAAAATTGAAAAATAATTCCTTCAGCTGAGTTAGGTCCATACCCACAGCTATGACTCTGAAGCCAGTGAGTGCTGACCTCAGCCTAGCTGGGATAGAACCACCCATGGGGAAGGGAGGTCTTGATCCACCAGAATGGTTACTGTACAGCTCCTCCCCACCCATGGATCATTCATTCATTCACTCACTCACTCGCTCACTCAGTACCCCAGTAGACATAATTATTGAGTACATGTGGACCTTTTCTTAGGCACTATAAGAGGTTCCTGTCTTCCAGAAGTTCCCCCCAACAAAAGAAACACTGACAAGTAAATACCAAATACAAAAGAAGTCCCAAAGTTATGAGACATGTGTCTATTTTGGGTGTGAAGACTCAGAAATCCAAACTGGAAAAGACAAAAAGGAGTTTATAAAATAACCAGCATGTAGGCAAGCCCTCATGGGTGGGGAATCATAGGGTACCATGACACTTAAAAGTAAAAGATGCTCCAGCTGAGAGGTGAGATGGAAGATGGAGCTGGGATGCAAGAGGTCTTAAACTCTATGTTAATGTTGTATCCCAGGGGCTTTTATTATTTTTTGTGGTGGTAAAATTTGACATATTCTGGGCATGGTGGCACATGCCTGTAATCCAAGTGCTCAGAAGGCCAAGGCAGAAGGATTTTCATAAGTTTGAGGCCAGCCTGGTCTACATAACCAGTTCAAGCCCAGCCTGAACTGCATAGTGTGGCCTTGTCTCTAAAAACCAAAATCAAAAAAATCTTCATGACTAAACATGGACCATGTCAACTCTGTTTCGGTATGCAGTTTGGCAGCATTGAGTACATTCACTGTCGTTATCTCCAGAACTTTTTTTTATCTTCCAAAGTGAAACTCTGTAGTCATTAGATAAGAACTCTCCTCTTCTCTCTCCAGTCCCTCAGAACTACCTTTTTTTTTTTTCTGTTCATATGAATTTGATTGTTCTAGGAACTTCATGGAAGTAGAATCACTTTTGGGTCTTGGCGTATTTTACTGAAGCATGTTGTCTTCAGTTTACCTATATATTAAATGTCAAAATTTTATCATAAAATATTTGTGCTTCACTGAAACTGCTCTGAGCATACACGTGCAATACAGGCACATTAGCATTAATGCATCACACACATTATAATGCATAGACAAAAATAATTTCCAAAGGTAAGGCTGAATTGCTTTATCATCTTTCAATAGATGATCCTGAAAAACCCCAGGAGTATATTTAGCCTGTTCAGTTAAACATGATTGCCAAGATGATCAGCTTGAGAGCTGCACAGGGGGTTGGTGATGCACACACTGAGCATGTCTTGATGGGGCTTGAGGCATGGCCTTGGGTCCATATCTGGTTCTGGCCCCTTCCTTTCTGGGGCTGATCCTCTACTCTGCTTCCTGCTCCTGTGAACTAAGCAGTTCTGCCCCCCACATCATCTGCCGTCTTGGTCCCTCCTTCATGCCTGCTGACCATGGACTGAAACATCTAAAACTGTAAGGAAAACAAACTCTTCCCTCTTGATGTTGTGTGTGTCAGGTATTTGGTCCTGGTGACAAAATGCTGATGAATACAACCTGCACTGGGGTAAGTTTACTGGTGCTACAGAAAATGGAAAAGGACTGAGGAATATTTAGCAAAAGAACAATGTTATCCTCTGACTCAGGCTTTTACAGATATCCTTATCCAGCTGTGTCTCTGCTGGTGATGATGAGCAGTTTGCAAAGACTGGGGAGCTCAGATAATAGGTCTTGCATTTTTAGGGTGGAACATTCTAGTGTTTCCATGAAACCTTCATTCAGTGCAGCTATATATTTTTCAGATCTACATGCACACAACATTTTGTTAAGAGCCATAAAATAACACAACTCCTGGAAAATATTCAGTCACTGCATCAGGACTGTAGATGAATGTACTGGAGATTTTAAAGGTATATTGATGTTTTTGAGTTTTCTCCAAAAGTTTGCTAAAATTGAGCAATTCCTTAAGAACAAGCCACAAAGCAGCTGCTACTCCTCAACCCTCAGGTTAGCTCTGTGGAGACTGCATGTTGGTTTAAACTTGTTGACCCTAGAGCAAAAGGATCTTCAGGAAAACCAGTTTCACCACTTTCCGGCTGTGTGATGGGCTGAGAAGGTGGCTGTGCCTCTCTGAATCTCAGTGTTACCACCTGTAAGTACATGAGATGACACAGTGAACCTGGTGCCACCTACAGTACACTCACTTGCTGTTTGTCCCACCTCTCGGCCCCCAAACTGGAAATTCGAGGTATTCCACATGATCCAGGGTGGCAGGGTGGCTGAGTCCCCCTGGTTGGAATGCTCTCTGCTCCTAGACACGCTCACTGGATTCAGCTTCACCTTGGTATTTTAGAGACGCAAATACATTCTTTTTTATTTCAGTTCCTGTTCTGCTGTACTTGTATCAGTAGTATTAAAAAGCTGCTTGCCATGTGGTAGATTTTAGGATGGGCTAACCAGTTCCCCCTCAGGATGAGGATGAGCGTTCCTAGCAGGCAGGCTTCCTCAGGAGCTGTCTCTGCAGCTGTCCCCTGCCCAAGACTCCTCTCTCCAAGGTGAAGGGCCCAGGATCTTTGCCCCAAGGAGCAACTCTACAGGGCCCTCCATCAGCAGAGGTAAGACCTCCTCGCAGCTCCACCACTGCCCTGCCCAGCCTCACACCCTTTCTTCTTCTTCCCCAACTGGTGTTCACAAGGCCATTTCCTAATAAACTTTGGGTGCCTCATTTCCATCTCAGGCTCTGCAGCCTGAGCGCCATGGCAGAAGTGTAATTCAGGGGCTTGCGCTTTCCTGTAACTGAGTGTGCACTGCCTGCTTTGCTTGCTGGGCTGGGCTTGCTTCTGACTTATTTCAGGTCTCAGGACCTACATCCATATCTGGCACATAAGATGCCTAGCAAGTGCTTGTTGAATAAATTCATAAAAGTGAGTTTCTATTTTGTTTGACCAAGAAATTCAATTTTCCCAATCTATGAATTCTCTGTGTCTCTGTCTCTGTCTCTGTCTCTCTCTGTCTCTGTCTCTCTCTATCTCTGTCTCTCTCTCTCTGTCTCTCTCTCTCTCTCATTCAAGTACTAAGTATTAACCAGGACAGACTCCTGCTTAGTTTCCAAGATCAGATGAGATGGGGCACATTCAGGGTGGTATGGTCGTAGACTCTCTCTCTCTGTCTCTGTCTCTCTGTCTCTCTCTCTCATCAAAAGTTGACTGCTATTAAATAGTAAAGAAATGAGTAGGAAAATGTATTACAATTATTAATATGGTTGCAGTTATCCATTGAATATTTTTAGTTATTTGATAGGCAATGATTGAGTTGAGTACTTACCAAGCACCAGCCATTGCTCAAGTACCAGGGTAAGACTAAGCCTCTATCTCAAGTGCAGTTATGTTCAAATGGAAATGAGAGGCCCAAATAGAAAAGAATAGAAAATTTAAAAATAGAAAAGGATATCAGGTGGCATCAATATGTCACTTTAATATTTTAACTATTTTGCACTGAAAGCACCTAAGAAGTGGTAAACTATAAACATGAGCTAATAAATTATATATATATATATATATATATATATATTTGTATATATATATATATATATATATATTTGTGTGTGTGTGTGTGGACCCAGAGATTGATCTCAGGCCCTTGCCATTGCCAGGCAAGCGCTTGGTCTACTGAGCTATCTCTCCAGCCCCTAAATACTGTCTTACAGAGATGTGGCAGGTGCGGAAGGGTTCCCTGCTTCCTTCTTCCTATCTGAAAGCGGGGCATAAACTTCCAGGAGAAAGTATCTTGCTTGGATCAGGAAGAGGAGAAATGTTTGTCGCTAGGAAGGGGAGCTGGCCTCGCGAGTGCTCACTCTGATGCCCCCGTGCCTGCCCCACTGTGGATCCTAGTTATCTTCCCACAGTTCACTGTCTCCGGCCCACATCCTCATTTTTCTTTGCTTTTTCACATCTCCAGAATTAATTGTTCTTTGTTCAAATAGCACATCGCCTTCCCCCAGCCAAGTCTAATTGCTTCTTTGTAATTTCTCTTTTCTCTCTATTACCCCCATGCCATGTGTAAGTTGTGGCTCCCAGGTTAGGCTGGCTTCATAAAATTCTATTCAAATCACCTACCCATGTAAAGAGCTGCCTGTCTCCACTATGTAATTCTATTCTTTTCATTTAGAAATGTCACATTTTAAAAAATGGCAATCAGCCTAAAATTTAAAGAGATTCACAAAACATCCAGTGAAGTGGGAAATACAGATCATTAAGCTATCACTAGGGCAGGTTAGTTTAACCTAACTTTGCAGTTTTGTGGCAATTATTCAAAAAGTATTTATTAAACAACAACCTTGGCAGGCACATGCCATAGTAATTTGAAAGCAAGAATGCACATTCTAAAATGCAAAATAGGAAGTCAAGCATCACCACAACTGCTGAGAAATTTCACTGTACTGCATAGCATGTGCTGCAACCACCAAGAGGCTTACAGTTACTATTAGTAAACGATATCTATTAAAGACCTCTTAAGTCACTTGATAAGCTGGCTTCTGTCTTTCAAAACTGAAAGTCTCTGAGCTCAAATCCGAGCACCACCAAAGCCAGAAGTGGAAAGGTGCTGGGCCGGAGTCTCGGGGTGCGTAGAAGCCCCTGCTGACCCGACCCCTGGCAGGCGACGGGTCACAAACGCTTAGTCTCCTCTTTCCTTCCCCTTTCCTTCCTTTTCTCTTTCTAGGACCTGATATAGAAGAAGGAAAATATCTTGAACACGAATTCCAGCCTCAAAGCCCTCCTAGCTGCTTTTCTCGGGAGGTCTGGAGCAAGGGCGCAAAAGAGGCCACGTATTTGTGAATTTGAAAGCTCCACGGCAAGCTGGGAAACCGTAATGACACGTGATACACCCTTCACACCCCACGAGTGTCTCCTGACAGCAAGTAGAGGCCAAGTTCTCATTTAGATTTCTCAGATCTCCCAGTTGCATGCTAAAATTTGTAGAGGTCACAGGGCACATGTGTTCCCTCAGGGCCTGAGGCCTCTCCCCTTCTTCGCGTCTCCACCTGCTCTTCCACCATAGGGGGCCTTGTCTGCCTGGCAGCCCACAGCCAGTACGGTCGCAAAATTTGCCTTTGGGACTTAAGCTACACGCAACAACAGTCACAGCTGACAACCAGGAGAACCGGGCTGGGACCAGCGCAAGCAGGGTGAATCGAAAAGTCCAAGGCTCCAGACACAGCCTCTAAGCGACAAGAGCGGTCCCCACACGGCAGGAAGCTCCGCTGCGCCCCTCATCCCGCAGGAGAGGGCTACGGAGCAGCTCAGAGTAGAAACCGGAAGCCAGGCGTTCCAGGTCTGAACAGTGCACTGCTTACAAGCTTAACATTTCTTGCAGTAATTCCATTTTCATCAGGAAATCAACCCACAAAAGTACTAAGGTGAATATAATTATGGCATCCGGAACAAGTGCTTCTGTAAACAGAGGCTTTGTTCTGGCTTCAAGGAAGGCACAAGCTGCCTGCAGCCTGAGTGTCTCTCCTCTCTTCCTCTGCTCTTTTTTCCTACTCTCACTGGGAGCCTCGTCTCCCCTCTGAGCCCTCTTTCCTTCAGCCTTCCTTCCTCATTCTTGTTCCACGCTTTGATGAACTCACTTTTTGTGAATTAGAAAGAAAACACATCTAGTGGTTGTATTTTCTACCTTTAGAAAATTACGTCTACAGCCACCTCAGTCAAACACGGAAGGAATCACTTTCCCCGTCACAGTCACAGGGGAGGAGGAAGAGCACAAAGCTTCTGGTGTTTTGTGGTTCACCCTTTTGATACAAATAGTTGTTCTACAGCTGCGAGCTGCCAGGTACCTTTACTGAAAAAACTGGGAGAGAAGGGTCAGGCTCCGCTTTGCTTGTTATGCATGAGTGAGCGGAAGGGACTTAAAGTGCTCTGACTTTTACAAAGGCTTGTGCTTCAAACCGCACGCACAACTATTTGCACTGGTGTCACATTACTGGTGATTCGGTGACCTGGCTGTTTCCCACTACACTAAATGGTTCCTGGAAGCAAGGAAAGGGGAAGGGGTTTCTTAGGACTAAGTGAGCAAGCCAGGATGGAAGGGCTTGTAACAGGGGGATAGTGACATGCAGAGGGCTGTCCAGTTATTTTTCTCCCACCTTTTATTCATCCTGAAGCAAAACTCAACAAATCTCATGTTAAAAACTCCTGCTGGGCAAGGGAAGGAAGGGGACTGAAAGTGGTCAATATATGGTATATACATCCCCCCTTCCTCCAGGGAATGCAACTAGTACATATGGCAAACAGACCCTGATACAGGAAGAGAAAAACAGCTGCCTTACACATTGTAATCTTTGAGAACCTCACAAATGAAATGATTTTTACCACCTTGAAATTTCTAGTTGAGCTGTTTAACCTCTAACCACATGTTCAAATATCCTGCTTTAAGGTGACTCATTATTCTTAATTTAGTATTTTTATAAAGATAAACAACTAATTCTTTCTTAATGGAATGAAATTATCACCATTGTAAAACAAAACAAACAAATAAACGAACCATGTAATAAAGGAAGAAGAAGAAGGTCCCAGAGGAAAAAAAAGATGAAGAAAGAAGGGATCTTGGTTGCCAGAAACAATAGAAGACTTATACCCATTCGCTCTTAGCAAATATTGGCACTGACCACAGAATTAACTGGAACTGCTTAGTGCAGTCGTAGAGGACACAAGCAGCCCGCCCACTGTGCTGCTCAGCTCAGGCTCTAGAAGCCATATGCTGCAGATGGGGTGGCTGAAGCAGCAAGCATTTGCTCTCATCATTCTGGGGATTGGGAAGCCCAGACTCGAGGTCCTTCTGGCTTCAGGCGGCACTGAGGGGCGGCTTCTGGGTGTGCAGATGTTGGTACCTGTAGCTGCCAAGAGCAGGGAGAAGCTTAAGCTCTCTTGGATTCATGCCTTACAGGAGCACTTAGTCCCCCCTGAAGGCTCCACTTCCTGCACCTACAGCTCTAAAGTTCGTCTTCAACACATTTTGGAGGGACACAAGCATTTGGCTCACTACACTTACATCAAGAGAAGACCTCTATTGTCAGCAACATCAGTAGCCAAAGGCTTTCAGAGAAGACCACTGGGTGTAAATTAGTGAGCCTTCTGTGCCCACGTGCTGTGGATCACTTTGTGTTCACCTGTACAGACATGTTTGTGGCTAACTTGAAATGATGCACTTTGAGACCGTATGGTTCACAGTGCCAATCAGATACAAAGTACTTGCTGGTTTTCACAACTTGGTCACTGAAGGTCCCCTATTCGGATCCTTTCATGCCATGCAGTGTCA
Organism: Capromys pilorides; assembly: GCA_004027915.1. Taxonomy (NCBI): domain Eukaryota; kingdom Metazoa; phylum Chordata; class Mammalia; order Rodentia; family Capromyidae; genus Capromys; species Capromys pilorides. The sequence goes on from PVKN010010092.1 coordinate 15,314, forward strand.
GGGGGAGGCTGAGCTGGCTGGGAAGCCAGCTTGGTGTAGCTCTGTGTGGAGGCCTGGCAGGAGGGGAATGACCTGAAATGTGGTGGTTGTGTGCTCAGGATGAGGCCTAGGTTGGATGGGCTTCTGCTGAGGGCTGCCTGCTATGTATGCAGTGCTGTCCACTTCTGCCTCTGAGACACACTAACAGAGATGCATATCCCTGTATATAAGGGTCTCTCTCTCTCTCTCTCTCTCTCTCTCTCTCTCACACACACACACACACACACACACACACACACACACACACACACGGGCTCTTATCTCAGGCTTGGCACCCTGCCCAGAACCTATTGTTCTGCCCCTGATTCTAATGAACAGTTCCTAGGTCCTTCCTGAGCGCTGGGCATGGTAGTAAGGGCAGAGATGAGCAGAGCAGACAGGTAAGTCTGCTTCACACACTGTGCGAGGAGGTGAGGGAGATCCAGGGTGATGAGGCTCCCTCCTAGGTTATGGACAAGGAAATAACAGCCAGACTAAGCAGAGCAAGGAGCTTAACATGCCTTTTTATCCCTATTCTTGCCTTCTTGCCAACTGCAGCTTATCACCCCCGAGAGACCCAACGGCTTCTCTCCTGCCCTCCTGTTCAGGGCCAGTGATTGTTCATCCACTTTCACCAAGCTGTTTAATTGCACTGACTTGTTTACCTACCTGCCCCCCACCCCCAGCACCTCGCTAGACTTTGAGCCTCTTTGAAAGAAAGGTCAAGTACGTCCTCTCAATCACTTTGTAGTTGTGTTTCCTGGTACACCTTCCGCTTCGGTTCACCCCTGTTACCCCCAAGACCAGCACTTAATGAAGCAGTCAGTGCCAGGTAACTGAACAAGTCTGTTCACCAAGGGAAGGAAGCTCACACTGATTAAGCACTGAACTGTTCTTGCACCACTGAAAGTACAGTGGGAAAAACCCCTGTACATCACTGATGTGAGGCCAGCTGCCCAGTCGTCCTCCTAGCTGTGACCCATTGTTCTAAGCCAGCAATTCTCACTCCATGTGCCATTTTCTCAAGTCACCATTGTAATTTAGGAGTTACGCTGCTCAAGTGAGAGAACCAGCGAACTGCAGAGTTGGAGTTCAGAGGCACGCTCACAGGCTCTAATAAAGATCTTCTCTTTTCCAGAAGCAGAGGCCTTGTTTCCACAGAGTTGCAGCCCTGAATTATTCTACTCAAATAACAACACAGTCCTGAAGAACAATCTACTCAATAATTTGAAGATTGTGGAATTACCAGAAATTCTAGTCTTGGGAAGCACGCAGTGACCTGGGCCACTGTCCAGGCACTGACTAGCCCAGGTTTTTATTTAATATCTCTTGTAGGCTACAATTGCTGAGGAAGATAGGAAGAAAGCCTTTGCGTCTCCCTAAAGAAGAGCTCATGGAGGTGATGCTGGAGCCAGCTGTGCGCTAGTGGGTCTCCGCTGGCCAGGCAGCAAAGCATGGCGCTGACTGCCTGGAATATTGATGAAAAGTGCCTCTCCTTGTCACCAGCACAGCCACAATGGAGCCCTTCTAACTGCTTAGTAGGCACTAGGCCCCAGACTTGGATTTTATTGAATTACACCTAAAATACTGATGCTTCCCTTGAAGCCCACCACATTTGCTGCTCTGATGTGCGATTACACATTCCCTGGTGATCTTCCCAGCACAAACAGTTCTAAAACACGACTGAGCTCCTGAGTGTCTTCCTTCTGCCTCCAAGGACAGAATCCAGCAAAGCACAGGAGACTCCCAAATCCAGTGGAAACCTGAGAGCTCCACAAGATGACCAACGCACATCTGCTGCGCCATGTGGTGGAGTGCTAAAGGTCCTTTTAGGAAGAAGGCAGCAAAATGGATTGAGCTGTAAATATTGTTTCCTGTTTTCATTTAGCCAGTGAAAATTAGAGCTAGAGAAATGTCTAATTAGTCAAACACAGAAGAAACATGATATTAAGGGTAGCACTTTTCCTTTAGTGCTTTTTATGATTTTTATACAACAGCAGAAGAATTGGAAAGACTTATGAAATATGTAAATCTATATTAGTATATGGCATACTCTGTTTATTATTATGATATCTATTATTCCTAAAATTCAAAATAATTGCCACGTGTTGGACACATATCATGTTAGCCAGTAAATTAGGTGTTCTGTCTAATTATTTAATTTCATTCTCAAAACACTATGTGTTAGGTATATTAGTTTCACTTTCACAAATACGGAAGTTGGGACTCATGAATTTTAAATAGTTTGATAAAAAATTTTGCAGGTATAAAGTTAAAAAGCCAGGACTGGAAATCTACTGTATATGGCCGAAAAATTTGCATTCTTTCCAATATATACATTGTCTTGAGAAATGTTGAAGATCAACCACTATTCTTCTTTCATCAAAAAAATAATCTTTAGATCCAGGGAGATAGTTCAGTGGCATAAGTGTCTGCCTGGAAAGCACAAAGTCCTGAATTTGAGGCCTGGTACCAAAAATGGAAAAATAAAAATTAAAAAAAAAAAAACATTGTGAAAAAAATAATGTTTAAGGATAAGACTGACACTGCAATTTAATGTTGAAAAGCATGAACTCATAGTAATTTTTTCAAAGATTTAATTGCAATGCACTTAATTGATTTAACTTTATTTCCATAACCAAGTCTACACTTGTTTTCTAGGAACATCATGGTATTGTAAGTGCACAAGTGTCCTGTTGGTCTCAGTAATGTGGTACATTTCCAATCCAGAATGACAGCTCACCATGCTTGGGAAGGTCCCCAGGCAGGTCTTTCCTCAGGGACTTAAAACGCTGCACATTAAATGATGGATGAATAGATAGGCTTGGAAATGCAAAATAGAGAATGGGTTCTAATAACTGTCAAATTATCTTACAACCATCACAAAACAAACTGAAGACATTTCCTCAGAAGTCACCCCAATATAGAGTGAACATCTCTTTCCATTGCTGGGTGACACGATTGCCGTAGTGATTCTCAGAAAATCCTATTGTACTATTCTGCTGACTGTAATGTTAGTTAATTTTCACAGATGTGATTGGAGTTCCATGTCCTCAGTTAAAATAACAACAATCACACTTCAGTTACTTCACTAGATCTCATGGCGTGACATCACAGAGCTACCTACTGAGACAAACTGGCTTTTGTGGGTTTCTAAATCATTTCCTTTCTAGTGCTTTTGACTTTTTGGGGGGAGGAGAAAAGAGAAAGGTAGAATTATATATTGTGTGTGAACATGCATGTACACACACACACATATGCACGCACGCACACAACTAGTGCCACTAAACATAACTCAGAAGTCACTCTTTCCTGGTTCCAGAACACAACTCTCCTGTCATCAGTGAACCGCGTTTACTTTCACCTGCCCCTTCAGTTGGGCGGTGGTGCTGGGTTTTCTCCTCTGCTGTCAGTGTGCTCCTTGCAACGAGAGACCAGCAGAGACTCAGTGCGTGGGGCAGCTGGCTTCTGGGGATTACCTTGCAACTTCTGGCTGTATTCCGTCCTGTCTGACTGGCTCCTCCGCAAGGCCCCAGAGTGGTCCCCAGAGGCACCGCCCTCCACCACGGTGTCCGTTTTCCTCCTCTCCAGCATGTACAGTCTGGACCGCAAGAAGGTCAGGTTCTTTTTCTTGGTGCCTGAGTTTTCTTTCCCAGGGGGGTCTTTGGGCTCCATCGAAGCACAGATGGTCTTCAGAGGTTTGCGGGAAAGGCTGGGCAGCAAGGTAGCTCTGGGTCAGGCTGAAGTCACTAGGAGTGAGGAAAGAACTCCCAGCTTCTCTTCAGGCTACCTGGCTGTGGCTGCCACCTCTGCAGAGTCCCAGAGCTCCACCCCTATGAGGTCACTGTCTCATGCCTAGAATCCAACAGGGGAAGCTTCCACCTGTTACCTGAGAGACCTGCAGCCCAGAGCTAGGCAAAGCAGGAACTGCACTGTCACATGCTACTGAAGTAAACAAAAATCCCATTGTGTGGGGCAAGGGCTGGGGTTTAGGGAAGGAGGGACAGGGTGGGGCAGGAAGGCGAGGAGGCAATGTTAACACAACCTGCAGTTTAGGTGTAGTGTGTGCCTAGGGGTGTGTCGGGGGAGCTGGGACATCATGCTGTGGTTTCTGCCGGGAGCCTGGCTGTAGCCCGCGTGCTGCTTTAGCTGCAGTCACTGCCAGGAGCCAGGGCAGCACGTGGTTATCAGAATTTGCATCAGCAACTCAACTTGGAGACAAGCACTTTCCATTTTCATGATGTGCACTTTACGAGTACTGCTTCTGCCCTTAAACATAGAATAGAGAGTTTTTACTAAAAAACACTCTTTCCAAAGCCTAATCCACATGCCTAAGAAGGTACCAGTTTGTTCACATTGAGATCACATCTCAGCTCACATCGGGCACAGCCTGGACACAGGAACTGCCGCTATGCCTAGGCCTCTGGGATTTCTTAGCCTGGCCAGAAATCAGTCCTTTCCTGATCTCAGACTGTCTTTTTGTGCCTTGGTCCTTAGGAAAATAAGTGCTGAGCTAGGGGTTGATTTCTTTGCAATTTGTTCCCTGTATCTCTCACCAGGGAAGGTGAGGAAGGACAGCTCACTGTGAAAAAATAAGAGGAAAATATTGAAATGTAGAGGCCTTAGAAGGTATAAAGGATAGGGCAGGGGTGGGGAGGAATGGGGTTGGAGGGCTACCGACCCCACATTCATCTCCTGAGGTCATTCTTGCTGGCATTTGCTAAGATCTCTCCAGGGTCCTCAGAAGCTCTGGGAATGAGCCAAGGGTTTCATAAGCCCTGCTGAAGGAAAAGAGGGACCCTAGAGAGGAAGAGAGATGCTCTTCTGTTACAGAAAGTCTGCCGAAGCCCAGCCATGTGCTGCCCACTCAGAGCCTCCTGCACTCCTGTTAGACAAGACTTATAAATGAGGAAAAAGACATAAATGCAGTTTTCCCAGTTCGGGATGTGTGGGCTGACTATGCTTTGCATAATTGTCTTAAGCATAAACGACAATCTCTATTCAGTACAGACATCTATATATAGCTTGGGATATTGAATGGCTTTTATTTCATGAAATTGATGGACAATTTTTAGCAAGCTATCCTGAGTACATTTAATAAATACTTTTAAAGGTGCACAGCCCTCTAAGCTATAACATTAGTTTTTAACATCAATATTAAAAATGTCTCAATTGCTTTGTAATATTACATCACACACACACACACACACACACACACACACACACACACACACTTGCCTGTGATCCATATGGTACTGGTAAAGTGTTCACCAGAGCTACACTATTTCACAAGATGGTGGTATAACACTGCTTATGCATTTTTACCAGAATTTAGACATGGTACCACTGCAACATTTTGCAATTAAAATCCCAGATCTGTTGGAAGTAGGAAGTTAAGGACACAAATATAGGACACCTTTTCAGTGGTCATCAAAACCCAAACGGAAACCTGATAAAATCAGGCAGAAATCATTCACCCTGGTTTAATGTTTAAGAAGTTCAAAAACGCTGCAAACCTGATGCTGTACCTGGAGGGGACCTGGTGGTTGCTTGTGGCATCAAGGTGTTGTGAAAAGGGAGAAGAAGCTTTGCTAGGGATGGGAGAAAAGTGCTACTCCAGGTGTGTGTGGGCGTGACCCCCAACCCCGGCAGCGTCGCTGCGGAGCTGAGGTCCCTGGGGATGCAGCAAGGGCTGGCGTGCGCGCGTGGCCTGGTTCTGTTCCATCGCCTTGTCTGGATGCATTTTTCTGCATTCACCTAGTGTTTTGAGCAAATGTGAAGCTGTGCTGTGATCGAGCAGTTCCTTTATGGATCATTCTTTTTGAAACAAAGCTGCATTTTATAAAATAAATATTAGAGCAGATCAGAGCTGGTGAGATAGCTCAGAGGACTAGGCGTGTGCTTAGGCAAGCGCAGGCGCCAAGGTTCGATCCCTAGCACCACATGCTGTACTGGCTCTGCCCCTAGGCGTGCTGAGCCGGTGATGGAGTCTGAGCGTGGTGACCCACGCCTGTAATCCCAGCACTAGCGAAACAGAAAACTGTCCGAGCTGCCTAGTGAGACCCTGCACAAGATAATGTTAATAATAAAAAACTAAATTTAAAAAATCTGAGTAAATCATATTCAAGTAACTTTATTTTTAATTTTACCGATTGTGAGCACCCATAATGTGACAACAGTGATGTCAGTAGTGCGTGTATATTTTCTTTATTCACAATAGTTTCTATATAAACTTTAATACAGAGATTCCCCAGTATCACCTTTTCTTCAATGAATAGGGCAGAGCCTGTCAGTGTTTTCTCAGTCTCTGTTCCTGCTCTCACCCCTTGTCAGTCCCTGACACCTGAAACCTTTTGTTCAGCACTCTTGGGTTCACCCACCCATGCTAATTTTCTTTCCTCTTCTTCCCATCTCCCTTTCAGGAGAAGATGGCCACATCATGTTTTCTCAGACCTGGCAAATGGGGCCTCGGTGACAGTCTGCTAGGATGAGGGGCAGGACACTGCTTCTGGGAAGGCTCTTGCTACTCCGACAAAATGGGAGGCACAGGTAGCTTCAGTCTTCTCCCTTCAGCTCTGGATTGGATGGTAGGTGTAACGCCCATAATGTCTGGAGCAGTCACCACCATGCTGTGGCTCCGAGGGCACCCAAGGACCCAGGGGCCCTTACGCCACCCGCTACTGCACAAGCGCCCGCGGCCAGCCGCCTGCAGACTTCTTCCCATTGGGTGAGTGAAGCTTGCTCCCCTTCTCTCTGCTGTGGTGGAAGTTCTTCCTCTGAACACGGCTCCAGAAGATTCAGCAGCACTGCACGGTCCACAGCTAGATTTCTTGTTCTGTGCTTGTTTGTATGTTTGACCTTCCTTAAGCCAGTGTGTTTACAATCCCAGCACAAACTGTGATCGAGTTCTGCTGGAAATGGAAGTGGCTTGGAGAGATTTTGAGTGGGTGTCCTGAGAGAGCATCAGTAAAACAAGAAGAATAACATTTTTAATCCCTCTGGGCTTTCTAGTTTTTGGAAAGTGTTCAAAAGTATTTCAGCATGAGAAGTTTATATTGCTTAAACAAATAGAATGGAAGACTGAGACTTTGAAATGTGTTTTAATTAGGATGCAGAGCAAGCAAGTCCTGGTTCACTATTAGAAAAAGCACTGGACAGGGAAACTAAGACTCAGCTTTAGTCCTGGCTGAGACTTATCACAGCTTTGCAAGAGTACAAGTGACTTAAGTGCTCTAGTTCCAGAACTCTTCATCTGTAAAATGAAAGTCAGTAATTAGTGCTTTTCACCAAGTATTCTTGGTTCTCTGGTTTAGACACATAGGAATATTACACAGCCCTGTGCCCACTTTGATTTACACTTCACTGTGTGACTAGCTCTGGTCACACATGGTGTGCTTGACTAGAGCTCTTTCCCTCATCTGCAGGAATTAGAGAGATCAGGGCAGTACCAAAGTGACTCAGAGCATACTCCAGCCACTCTGTCATTCATATGGTTAAAGCATGAAAAAATTCACTGCTGTTTTAAAGTGTTGGGACATCGGGATATTTTATTACTTCATCATAATCTAGACTATACTTTTGATTGAGGGTGTAAGTTAAGTTATGCATCAACATTTTTTAGGCCTACCATGAGGTAACCTCAGGATTCCAATTCCTACTACATGATTAGGCTGTGAAACTCCTAATTCCAGAATAGAA